>CM038796.1:228701410-228898873 GCA_021764765.1 Vicia sativa
AAAGATTAACGATGGAGAAATTGTGACTGTGGAAACAAGATATAAAAGTGGTTTTCGCACAGGAGTTATGGGACAAATGTATATCTATTTGGCAGATCGATTACCATAAACTATATATACACATATTCATGCGTGCAAAATCTATATTGTATATAATTTGATACATATAAATTGAAAGTTTATTCAATAAATCTTTCACTCTCTAGTCATATATAAGCATAAAGCTATTTATACCTCTAGACCAATTAAAACTAGAATTGTTGGCTATTAATTTGTTAAATTAGTATAGTAACTGAAATTGTTTATTGTTATATACATGAAGTATTAGATAAAAATATATTACTATGTTATAACATATACATAAATGTTTTTATATTGAATAAAACTCGTGTATATATAACGGATCTATAATTGATGAATGTCACTCTTCATTAATTCATTTCAAGCCTTATCCACAACTAACACTTATTGGAATAATGTACATATATACACGATTAAAGATTATGATTGAATAGATTTTGATTTCATATTAAATTTTTTAATTACATCTTAACTCATCCTTACAAAAAGTTATTCAAAAGATAAAAAATATTAACTAGATTAAAACATAATTTCTATTGTTTGATATTTTAGTTTACTAATAAAAGGTCAAATATCAATATCTCCTACATACATTTCACCTCCTTTTTACAAGATAATTATTAATATTAATTTATAATGAATAATATTTATCCACATGAAATGTATGCTTAAACAACGTCACACATAAAACCATACAATATTCACTTAAATTATGTTATTTTATTTTTGATAATTCATATATAATGATATATATTAATAAATCAATCTCCGTCAATAAAAAAATCTCACAAAATCAACACATTTTCCAAACCCTAAACCGAATTCAAATATCCAAAGCTGGAAGAAAAAACGCAGATTTATAGTTATAATAGAAATGTGAAAACGATAACGAAAACGTCAACAAAAATGAAAAAGGAATATGAATGCAAACAAATTCGAAAGAGAAAGGGGACAACTTTACCATTTTCAGTGGACAAGTCTTTGAGATGCTGAATAGATTTGTGGTGGAGATGACAATGCAGCGATACGAGGCACTGGGGAGAGAGATAAACCCCGCTAGAGTTTAAAGGGAAAAACGAAAGGGAAATAGATAAAACCAAGAGTTCAGAGAGAGAGAGAGAGAGAGAGAGAGAGAGAGAGAGAGAGTAGAGGTTAAAGAGTTGAAAACCACATTATTGACAAATAGAAAAATGGTGCCACCTATCTAAAAAGTATATTTTGATTGGGCAAGGCCTTTAGAAAAATTATAGTTAAGGGCAATAAATGTATAATATAAAATAATATTGTTAGAAATAGTAAATTAGAGAGATTATAGTTATTTTTCAATCATAATTAAATAGTTGATGATGAATTCCAATTAAATAATGTAAATGCACTACCAATAATGTGATAAATTAAATAATTATAATCTATAAAAATTAAATAATTTTTTTTGAAATAGAAAGAGTATTGTTTCTCTCTTAAAAAGAACTAAAAAAATAAGTGATGCATTAATAATATAAATTAATTTTACAGTGTCAATTAATCATAAACATGTATTAGGATACATTATCTTTTATTTTTAAAATTATTTTATACTGTCATTATATATCCATTAAACTATAAAAAAACACTTTTTGACATTATATATCCATTAAACTATAAAAAAACACTTTTTGAGTTTGATAAGTCAGTCGATGTAAGAAAAATTGAAAAATACATCAATAATAAAATATAAGCTTAATTGCAACTTTGATCCCCATGATTAACTTTTTTCTTTTAATTCTCTCATTTTAATTTTTTTTTATATTTTCTTTTTTTAATTTCCGTCCCCGTCCCCTCATTTTGAAAACTTGACTTTGGTCGTTTTTATAAGTTTTAAATTATAATTTTAGTTTTTCTTTTAATTTTAATATTGATGAAAAAGAGATTAAAATTCAAAATAAAACTTAAAAAAGGAGTAAAATTACAACTCAAAACTTAAAAATGGACCGAAAATATAATTTTTTAAATGAAAGAATAATTTTAAAAATAAAAGATCAAAATAAATATAAAAAAATTAAAAATAAAATCAATAAAGTTAACTTAATTCAAATATAGATCAAGTTTGATTATAATTACTTATTTTTAATCAAGATTGATTATGAAAAAAAATGTCATAAAAAAAGTGATTATGAAAAACTCAAAGTTGTTGATCTTTCCAAATCCACTATTATCACCACTCATGAAGCAATAAGCATCAACATCTTGATCATATATAATCAATCTCTTCTCTTTCTCTCTCCTAAACTTCTCACACTTTTCTCTCTCTTACAACATCTTCATCAACATGGGTTCAGCTTCTAGTCGACCCGGGTCTCGTCCTTCTCCTCCAAGGGTCAACAACCATCGCTTCAGTTTCTCCTCCTTTCTCTGCGGCTCCTCCACCTCTCGCTCTATCTCTCAGGTTCCGCTTTTCTTTTACTTTTCACCTTTTTCTATTCGATTTTTGAATTCGTTGTTCGTTCATCCGATCCCCTTTTTATTCAAAAGGATCAAAATAGTATATTTTGTGATTATCATGGTTGTTGTTGATGATGATGATGATGATTGATTGATACAATTTTACATGTATGAGCTTAATCATTGAACTTATTTGTCGATGTCAGTGATCAAGGTTTTAAAAAACTGTGGCGGAAAGGTTTTCGCAATTTCGGTCGGCATAGGTGTCGCGACACTGATTGTAATCACAATTCTTTAACATAAAAAGAGTGAATATTTGTATCAGATACTGTTTTCGCGGTGTCGGGCTGTTTTTAAAACCTGCTAGGGATATCGTTATTTGTTAGAAATATTGAAAAATTGATAACATTTTGTACTAAATTGTGCATAGTAGAACAATAACAACTTGTTCAAATTCCGTTGTGCTATAGTGATCTTATAGTCGCCATTTAACAATATTGTGAATATGTGTGACTTGCAAATTAATGCACTTTTCAGAGAGTAGCTGATTAAGGGAGTGACATTTTATACTATTTTTTTTAGATGGATGAACATCAATATGAAGAGCTTCATGTTAATTCGGCTAGACATTTCAATGAAGAAATTCAGAAAGTTGCGGATGAATCCTCATTATCATGTACAGAAGAAGCTAGAATCAGTTGCTGCCCTCAAGCTGAAACTGCAATCTCAACCGATATGAGAAATGAGTTCTGTGAGAATGCTACTGTTCAAGGTTCTGATGGAAATGTTGCAACAAGTAGTCAGAGGAATTGCTTGTCTGAACATAAGGATCTAGTTTCTCCTTATCAGGTATGTGCTGGTCATAGTCATCCTGAATCGTATAGTGATGGTAACAACACTGCTAGTAGTAGTAGTAGTACGTTTGTTGAACAACGGTCTTCAGATCCAGTCTCTGTAAATGATTTTACTAACATGGATAGAATCAATAATGTTGATGATCCAGTGTTTAGTGGTGTCTCTCGAATCTCTCGTCATGAGATCGCGCACCCAAGGAGCTCAATCTCTCAAGATCATGGAAATGCCAGTTCTGGTGAAATTTCTATTGAGGTTGACAGAAATGCAGGCATATCTATCCGTAGTTCTTCCACTCATGTTGGTCAAGCGTCAAATGCACCACCAACTCCTCAAGTTCCAGAAGATGAATCTCGTCGCGAAACAGTACCTTCAGGTTTAGGTATTCTTGTGTCCAATCGGGAAATAGTGCAGGGAAATGATGGTATGTTTCAAGTGGATGTGGTCGCAATATCCTCCAACATTTTGTCTGGAAGCAATGCAGATGCGGATGATGATGAAGCCAGAAGGAATGGTAGAAGATTATTTTGGGATGCTTTTTCACAACGTAGTTCTAGAAGATTTGGTGATTCTCCAACCATAGTTATCTCCACGGGAGGTGCGGATGATTCGGGATCTCAAGATCGGTGGCAGGTTGATTTTGATGAGGATTTATCAAATGACGGGCTTGGACGTCCTCCCAGATATAGGGGCAGTAGAATTCGCAGATTGAGTGAAAGAGTGCGACACTCAAGATCTGAGGTGATTCTAACATTTTATAGAATGCTTCAAATTACTTTTGTGACATACTTGCATTTATTAACTGGGTTTGTAATCCCTGTCAAGTTAGTATGTTACTTATGTCATAAACATTTTTTAAGCTGTTTACTTTCCTTTATATAGATCTGGGAAAGGCTTCGTGGAGGCCTTGATGAGATTGGTCGGTTGAACTCTTCATGTCCGTTAGGACTCCATGCAGACGGTATGTGCTCGTGTGAGTCATTCCCAATGGCTGAAGAATCTAGCTCCCGGTCAAGTATTTCAAGAATAGTCATGCTGGCTGAGGCTCTGTTTGAGGTTTTTACTTTCTCTATTTGCTCCGAGTTTTAATTTAACTTGGCGTTCAACCCTTACCCCACGCTTTTCTTGCATAATTTGAATCTAACTATGACACAATTGATAGGATAGTCTGACACATCATAAATGTTGTAGCCATGTGCTATTGTTACTTCTTATGTTAGCTGCAGATACTTTGTGCATACAGAACTATGGTTTTCAGGGTGGATCATTATTCATACCTGATTCAAATCTATTGTTTTCTGGTTACATGAAATGTCCCTCATTAGACCTGAATAATAATTTGGCCAGAAAATGATATTGTACCGTATGAGAAGTCTGATATGTGGACCAAAACAAATTTACGAAGCACCATATTTTTCCTCCGCAGGTTTTAGATGAAATCCACCGACAACCTTCATCCCTTTCCCTGTCCACACTCTCACTCCCTGCACCTGAATCAGTTGTTGACTCTTTCCCTCTGAAGTCTCACAAAAAGGTTGATGCAGCTGATGGAGGCAATGATGCCGAACAGTAAGCCCCATGATCCCTATTAGTGGTTGTGAATGATTGGTGTTTAGCTTTTAATATTCGAGTCTATGCCAGTGATTATGATACTCGGTTTGCTCTTGAATGTTCTCATGAAAGTTATATACTTCTCATTTTTTTGTGATTTTTTCATTTAGCATTTCGAGATTATTCCATCTTCCAATATAATGCTAAAAAAAGTTTAAAATCAATTTGTTAGATGTTACATATGCTTGGCGGAGTATGAAGATGGGGACCAAATACGAGTTCTTCCTTGCAAGCATGAATATCACATGTCATGTGTCGATAAGTGGCTGAAGGAAATACAGGGGTAACCTACCTGATATATTGTTCTCATTCTTTTCATATTTACTAGTTTCTAATATTAATATCTAACCATGTTTTCTGCTTCTATCTTTTTTACAGGGTATGTCCTCTGTGTCGCGGCCATGTTTGTGGAGGCTCAACAGTTCACTCAGAATTGGAGTCAATAGTTGAAATTTAGGCTAAACTTAATGTTTGCCTTGATGTATATACACTTCACATCAATTTGTTCCGCCAGAAATTAGTGTTACCAAAATGGTTCATTTTGATAATCACAGAATTTGATGGATCATTTTGACAACTTTAAATCTTTGAAAGGTTAATTGATATCAGAAATCTTGAAAGATTGAATTGATGCTAAGTGTATGCTGAATAATCATAAGTGATACTAAAAGCCCTTGTACATGATAGGTGGCAAAAGTAATAAACAGGGCCAAATTTTATATCAAAATTTTACATCTGAATTTTAGTTAAGAAATCAAACAAAATTAACACATAGATGAATTAAATTATAGTTTTGCAAAGATCGAGGCTAGATTGATGCTTTCCTATAATTTCAAAGATCAGTTGGATTTTTGTAGTTGTTGGTGGAATTCACAAAAATCACAGCACCACCACGGTTTGTAAAAGTTAACAATTGTAAAACCATGTGTGTGAGGTGTGGTTGTGGATTACTTTGTTTCCAAACACACATAATATTATCACTTACCAAATCATAACATGTTATCACTTATCAAATCGTACTTGAAACATAAATTTTAATGAAGGAAAGAGAAAGAGTTCAACTTATGCATACACACATGAAACATAAATACCAGTGAAAACTTGAGTAGAAATGACAAGGTAACACCATAGATGATCAACTTATGCGCACATGAAACATGAATGCTAGTGAAAAATAAAGTAGAAATGATAAGGTAATAGGATGTTTGATACACAAGAGATTCATATCATGAAAATAGTATTATTGATAATAATTCAGACATTAATTAAGTCTTTTTTATGGTCTTCTAAAGTCGAAACGTAACAGTATTCGACTCCTCCAGATGAGGTCTTACAGCGTAGTTCAAAGAGGTTGAACACACTCTACAATGTTTGTAAACAAGGTTCAAAGTTCAAATCTTGACTACTAACATTTGCTCGGAGAAAGAAGTTCAAAGAGGTTGAACACACTCTACAATGTTTGTAAACAGGGTTCAAAGTTCAAATCTTGACTACTAACATTTGCTCGGAGAAAGAAGCTGATAGAGACCTCAGCTTAATCAGTAATGTATTCTCAATAATCATGAGAAAATGGATTGATGTTACTACTGCGAACTGAATTGTCACGATGAACAAAAAGATTCGGATGAATATTCTCATCATCATCAAATGTTGTCCACCGCCTCGAGTTCTCGCTGTGTTTTTCTTTCGCTATGCTGCGCATGCTTTCCATTTCTTCAACATGGTTTTTGAATTCCTTCTTCACCACATCCAATACAACATCACCATATCGGTCGCACCATGATCTGAAACACAACAAACACACCGGATAAGGAAGAAACCTTAAAAGTTGAGTACATAAATCAATAGTCAAGTAATCTAGAGTACACTTACTTGGGGAAGTAGTTCTTCAAATCAGCCTTGTCCACTGGAATCCTGGTAGATATTGCTTCCATTTGATCGTTCCTGTTCGCAGCACACAACATATACAAGCAAATTTTACATTTCTAAGCAAACTACCAAGTACATTTTTCCAAATGTATTGTGACACCAAAAGAAGAAAATACTAACGAAAATTTAAGATTGGGATTTGTGCTGCTAAGTTCTGTCTGAATTCTTGACAGCTCCTTCTTTATGTTGTTTCCCAAAACCTAATCATAATTCACAATAAAATTCGGTGAATATATGATTCATAAATAACAAATGAATTCAAATTGACTCCGCCATCAATCTCACACATTCACGCAATCAAGTCATGTATGGTTGTTAGATTCGATCTCTATGTAATGGCCAGTAGGATCGTCTTAATATTTTGCGGTAAAACTAATAGGGGCCCTATTTTGGACGTGAGAACTTGCATGCCCTCAAAGACGGATCTCATATGCAAGAATGAGTGAGATTTCTGAGTGCAGACACTATAAGGGATAAGAAAAATACCTTGTCTATGAAAAAATCAGATGGGGAACCATCAGAATGCAACTTCTTTTTGATCAACTTGGTGTCTGGTCCATCCCTTGCAAAAGACTGAGATGAAGCTGAGAAGGCCTCACTATCAGATCTCTGATTCAGAGGCAAAGGAGCTGTCTCATCATCATCCAATTCAATTTTCTTCCCTTTCTTAAATCCATCAAACCCCCATTGCTTTTTCACCGATCCCTCTCTCTGCTCCCTATGAAACAATGTCCTAAAAGGCTTCCTCTTCGACTTTTCCGAACCACCACCACCACCGCTTTCCTTCCCCGGTTCCGGAGGCCCACTTTCTTCCATTAGAATTGACACACCTTCATTCTGTTGTTTTCCCTTTGAATTCAAAGAAGGTGAATCAAATATACTCTTTTCATGCTTGTTAGACGAAACAAACCCCAAAACCGAACCTTTAATCTGTTTCAAACCCAACCCATGATTCAATTTTCCCTTAGAATTCAAATTCTCCTTGTTCATCAAATTCTTATCATCCTTCAAATCAATCACAGACCACTCCTCTTCAGAATTCTCTCTCACATCCTTGGACTTCCCCGCGATCACATCCTTAGCTTGAATCTGAACTCCTTGCACTGCTAATCTTTGCAACAACGGCCTCTTGGAAGAATGGTAATCATCTTCAGAAATACACTTAGCATAAAGCAGTTCCTAATAAAGCAAAAAAAAGAAGAAGTCAAAACAAACAAGAAAGGTTCAAAATTTCATAGATATGAGTTCAAAGGGTACTCAAATCAACCTGTAAAAATAGAAGCTTGTCTCTTAATATTACAGGATTCTCTTGTTCAGAAGACGAAGCAATAAGGGTTTCAAGCAAGTGAGTTTTGAAAGCTGAAACTTCGGTTTCAGCTACAATTCCTTCTTTGTGAAGACCCATCAAGTTCAAGATTTGGTGAAAAGAATCCTGTTGCCATTTCAGGTTATCAGATTGTAGCTTTGAGAGCTTGTGTTCTGCAGATTGTAAAGATCGTTTCTTGAAGCTGAAAGGAAGAATGGTTTTGCAGAAAGAGGTGATTGAACCATGGAGTGATGAGTAGTAAGTGGGGGTGTAGTTGGAGTTGGAGTACACCATTTTCTTTTTTGATTGTTGAAGAAGAATGAAAATTTTAAGGTGAAAATGTTGTTTAAGAATGTTGTTGAAGATGAAAAAAAACTGTCGGAAATTATGAATGGTTTTTGTTTGTGTTGTGTTTGTTTCTTTTCAGAATTTGAAAAGTTTGAAGGGTGTTATTATTATTTGTCAAACGGTCGTTTGAAGGTGAAACTAGCCGTTGAGGGTTGTGAACCAAATGAAGCATCATCGTGTGGTGAACATGTTCTTCCATGTGGCTTTTGACTAAAAGGTCAAAAGAGTAACTTCAACTTTTAATTTTAAAGTCTATCTGTCTATGAAAATTATCATTGGTTTTTTATTATCTTAAAAATAATTAATATTTTTGCTAAGAAAATATTTTATTAATGAATTTTTAAAAGGAAATTATTTTTTGGCAATATTAAACCAACACTATGAATTTAATTGAAATACATTGAGGATGTAAAGAAATTTTATACCGTCAATGAATAGTAACCGTTAAATTTTAAATAACGTTTAACTTTTATTTTAATTATTAATAAAATAATATTTATGAGTGGTTGTGATGCACTTTTATAATGACCGTGCATACAATTTAATCTCTTAAAATAATAATAAAATATCTATTTAATGAAATAGTTGTTTTATTATTAAGTATCCATAACAAATGCACTTTAGTATATTTCAATGATAGTTATTAACAACTTGTATCAAATAACCTATCTAATCATATGAATTCATGAAGATTTAATTTAATGAGTTGAATAAATTTTGGTAATATTGTTTTTGATTATAATAATTTTTTTTAGTAGAATAGTTTTTTAAATATATTTGTAGTAGAACAAATAATGGATGATAAGTTGAAGCTAATTACTATATAATAATGGATTATACAAGTCTATGATACTAAAAGATAAGGTATCCACAAAGTTAATACTTAGATATTCAAGTTAGTGTTTTAAAAAGGTTGATGCAAGTATAAATGAGAATAATATATATATATATATATATATATATATATATATATATATATATATATATATATATATATATATATATATATATATATATATATATATATATATAAGGTTAAAATTCAATCTTTTTAGTAGTTGAAATCTTATTTTTCAATCGTTTGTTTTCGATTATTAGTATTGCTGGTTAAATCCTATGCGGTGTATTGAGAATATGAACTAAGAAAACATATTAGGGGTGAATAGAATCTTAAAATAAATTCAACTGATTTTCAGAAATGAATTATCAAGGATTTTTGGATTTGTTAAAATAGTATCTGACAAGATGTTGAATCTCGCTCCAACGTATTCTCAGGTGCGATGGAGAACTCAAGGTTACGTAGTTGTGGGTAGAAAACTATGTATTTGTTAGTTGATTTTAATGAATAATGCTTACTCGCATACTGACAGTTGAATGTTGCTTGTTTGGTCGCGCATGAGAGGTTGAAGTGTTTGTTTGTATTGTAGTAGAATGAATATGGTTGAATCCCATTCTAGTAGTTAAACGTTGATTGTATGCTCTTGCATGGAAAACTTAAATGGGTTGTTTGTATTGCGATAAAATGGAGAAACATATTCTTTGTGAAAAGGCTTTGGATTCGCGCTAAGGCAGAAAAAAGAGCAGTTTGATGGATTGAAATTGATTTTGAGTAGAAAGCCAAGCATTCAAACGGTGCGTTATTACAGCTAGCACTCAAATACTCAAAGATTAGGATGTATATTATGCCCAACTAACCCTTTTCATCCAAATTATTTATGAAACTTGTGAGACGAATTAAGCTATAATTCTTAACGGAAACAAAGTATTTGAATGGTAAGCCATTACGGCTAGCACCCAAATACTCGAAGATTAGGATGGGCATTACACCCAACTAACTATTTTCCTCCAATGAGTAGTGAATTAAACTCGACTAATTGTTGTGTTTTAAAAAGGAAGTCGAATACTCAAATGGAAGACTATTACAGACATCATCCAAGTATTCAAGAACTAGGATGAGTATTACGCCCAACTAGCTCTTTTTCGTCCACTTTTATTAGGAAAATATTTTGGAAACATTTTGATTATACGAGAAAAGAACTTGGTGTTGACCAAGTGTTTTGATTTGCGATTGTTGAAAGTGACTTGATTGAATTTGGAAAAGCGACTTGATGTTGATCAAGTGTTCGATTCACTTTTGATTTGATTTTTTTGAATGTATGATTGATTTTATTATGAAATGAGTTTAAAGTTTGATGAAGGTTGATGAAAAGGCTTGATTATGGTTCTTGACATGAAACATATTGAAAAGTGAGGAAGACGTGAAAGCAAGAATTCTACATAACGCAATGTTGCAGGTGAAAGCAAAAATAAAAGATAAGAAAATTAACGCACATACGAAAACCACAATTGATATGCATTCATCGCAATCGAATCGAAAAACAAACAATACATAACATGCATATGTTAAGTTGACATATCGTGATGATGCAAATTGAGTTCACGTAACGCGAATACGTGCAAAATAAAGTTCCAACAAAAAAAATTAAATTTGATTCAAACGCAACGGAATCAAAATATCCCACATCACCACAAATTAACGATAAGTTGTTAGCGCGAAGCACGATCATTACAATTAAGTCGAAATACAGACAACATAAATATAGTGTATCGTGTGAAACATGCCACCGCGAATTGTAGCGTAATGGTGTGTGTATAACTTAATGCGACGATAAAAGACGTAAATCAATTACAATCGAAAAGTCAAGTCACTTGATCAAAGTGAAGTGGAAAAATCAAATGTGAATGAACGCCATGCAAAACTACTAATAACATACACGCATTTGAGTTGATGTGACGTCAACGAAAGTGTTGCACACAAGAAACAACAAGTTGCTAGAGAAAAACTATGATCATTGCAATCGAGTCGGAAAAGCAAACCAACGTTAACATGCATAATATTTTTAGACTTGACTTTGACATGACAAAAATATAAAATAGCAGAAGTTCACAACACATAATTCAGCATCATAAATCATGATCGAATAAAAAAGTCCCACAAGCCACTGATATCGAATATTCATGATTGAATCAAAATGCAACCGGTGTAATACAAAACCGTCGACAAAATATTGAAGTGGTAAAGCAGCAAGCAAAAGTAAATATTTATTTTGTTTTATCATATCTTCTCTATACGAATTAATGCTACTAAATTGTCGTTTGATAATTTCTCGCATTTGTGAGTTTGATTTTAAATGGTTTGTAATGAAAGGATAAAAATTATTGACAAAAAAATAAATGCATTCTTCAGAGAGGAATAACTTATCACGCATGCATATAATTCACTTATCACAAACTTAAACCTATCGACCAATTATACTCAACCTACAATACTCCTCAATGTCATCTCGTATCTCTCACATCAATTTTCATCTCTGTAACACCAACGAGACATACCACAATCAAGGTTATGTCTAACCCAAATTGCAAGAACAATCATATTCTTGCGTCGACGATCTCTCAACACAACACAAAAGCATTAAGCTATGATAACCACATTGAATAATAGCTCTAAATCTATATCTAGAATCTAGACACCGTTAGATAATCATCTTAGATAAGAATTCAAGCAGTATATGTCTATAATAACTCAAACCCCAAACACAAAGTAAAAATCCAGGATAATAATCTACAAAGATTTGTAAAAGCAAGTTTTATATAACTTCATGGGCGATAAATATACATGGGTTCAAAGTAAATACATGTTCAAAACCCAAGAAATGAAGAATACACAAAGAAGAAGAGAAATGAACAACAAGTCTTCCGGGTTGTCAACACCGATCGATGAGAAACTCATCCCGGATTATCCGTGTGCAAGATTCATAGTTGTTTTCTAAGCTAATCCTAACAAAAAAATGGGTTTGAGGGTGTTTAGACTAAAAAATATCCAACCCATTACCTAAAAATGTGTTTTTTCACGTAAATATGTGTTTCTGCCCAAACATTTTTGTCCAGCGACCAAAACGGCTCGCCTGACGAGCAAATCAATTTTTTTCACGCTCTGGATGCATTTCCACGCTTCACAGGGTCGCCTCTGGGTCGTTCAGCGAGCTCGGGGCGAGCCTGGCAGTAAATTGAAAAATCCAGCACTTATTACGGCCATAACTTGAGAACTGTAACTCCGATTTACGCATTGTCGAAAGTGTTGGAAAACTTATTCAATGCTCTACCTAACAATGACTAAAAAATCAATGTTTAAATACCTACAAAAATGAGATAAAAACAATTAAACTCAATGATATTTACATGATAATAAAATATATACACTATAACGTAAACTATACCGAATATATACTAAAGTTGAGGTTTATTGACAAAAAGCAAACAAATTAAACTAATAAGTGATAATTTTTCAAACTAAAATTCACAACAATTTAGCACTAATCAAAAAACGAGTTCAAAACGACATCATTAAAATAGCAATTGTCTGCGCACACATGATTACGACATGAATTCAAAATTTACAGGGACCGCCGAAATGTAAACTGATACAAATAGCTCCCAACAAAGTTAATACAAAATGATTTTGATATTTTTAACTTATTTGCAAAATAATAGCAGCACAACGAAAATGAAAATGACTCGAACACACCAACCAAAGCGAAGAAATCAAGCCAACTTTAATATTGCTAAGTTGACGTTGATGAAACGGAGTTGGAAATGCGAAGAGGAGTCCATGCATTTTGGTCCTGCTTTCGTTGTTGTTGCAGATTCGTAAACAAGTTGAGTAGAGGAGATGGTTGCAGCAGTGTTGTTGTTGTCAACATGTTGTTGTAATTGTTGAGCGCGAGATAGAAAGAGGTTGTAAAGAGAGATTCAGAGCTGGTGGTTCTGAAGGGTGTTTATGCTTGCAGAGACGAAGGAAAGAGTTAGGGTCAGTGGTATAGAGGGTTTCAGATCGGTGAAGGTATTGATGAAATAAGGGTGAAACAAAGGTTGATGTGTGTATTGAAGATAGTGGTTAAAGAGGAAATCATGGCGGGGAATGATGGTTTAAGGCGCCAGAAGTGATGTTGTGGTGGCGAGGAGAGTGGGGCCGAAGGAGATGATGGTTACAAGAACTTTTATCGTCCTCTTAATCCAAGTTTAACAAGGGTTTTTGAATAGATAAGGCTACAGGAACTTCTGTTGTCCACTAGAACTCTTGAGATAAAATGGTTTCCTATGATGACGATGATGACTATGGGAAGTTATGTATTAGGAATTTTGTCAACTTTTTCTTCGTCCAAAAACTCTAGGACCGATCTTCCATCTCTTTGTTCTTTGCCAACAAATATGTCTCCTCTCTAATGGATAATCCCCAACAACATCAATAAAGAGTATCAGGATGCATCTTAGTCTAAGAACCTCCAGAACCGCCTTCCTTCGGTGCGATTGTCCAATCTATGGAAATCTAGAATAAGAATGTTTAGTAATGAAATTTAGCAGGATTCAACTATTGATTCCTACAGATGACGCCATTGTTCTATTGTGGAAGAGAATTAGAGAGGTAGGTCCTAATGTGGATGACGACACTTGGAGCCCTGACACAAATGTTGAGATGAATTTGTAAGGTTTGCACTCTAACACTCACTCAAGTTAGTTTGTGAATCACTTGAGGAGCGAAATTCTCGAGAAATCTATACCTGCTTTGGCGCGAAGAGGAGAGTATTTATCAGGTGGATAAAATTGAGCCTTCTTAATCCTTTTTAGCCTTGATCCAACCCGAATTACCTTACAACCGGGATTTAAATCCTCTCCAATATACTCTGTCATGCTTCCATTCTATATTTTTCTATCTTTCTTCAAAACAACTTCATTTTATTTAATTTATATGAATTTGTAACTATTAGATCAAGCTGTAGAGAGATGGATCTATTGACAGGAGGGGATCTATTTTCTTGCAACTAATATTGTTTGATCTTTGCATATATCTTTAACAATTTCAAAAGAATCGTTGCATGTGGCAAAATTTTATTTTATTTTAATTCTTATCTCTTTAATAATTTCAAAAGATTAAAATAATTGAAAAGGAAAATAAATAATAAGTAAAATTTAAAATAATTGAAAATAATTGAAAATAAAAAATTAAAACAAAAATAATACTCAATGAGTGTGTTATATTATTAAGAATTTCATATCGGACAATATATAGTCTGAACATGTGTTTATAAGTGAAAACAATTCTCATCTTACAAGTCGATTTTATAGGATTGAATTATGTCCAACTCACACGTTCTAAGATGATATCAGAATCTCATATAAGAACCTTAATTCCTGAACATAAAATAAGATGTTAAGATTCTCACATCAGATAACCTCAACACCACCTCTTATATATAGGTGTTAAATTGTTTTCTTATATAAAGGGTAAAGCAAAAGCAAAAGTTGCGCAAAAATAGTATTAAGACTAGTTCAAAGATGAACTTAAGTATGGTATTTCACTCTCAAAATAAAAGCAGTTGAAGTATGTAAAGCTAAACTACTTTTAGATGCATAAGTAACCTTAATAAAGTATCACATATGAAGCACAAACTATCTAAATTTGATTGAGATATTGAGCCACACCGAGAATGATTTAAAAAACCAAATGAATTAAACAAAATCACAACTATTCGTGTCTAATAGTGACAATGACACACATTTTTTTAAGAAGTGTTGGTGCTACTATCACTACATGGAATTGCAGATCTATGATTCCACTGCTCAAGATTTGAATTGCTGCAAAAAACCATGAAAGATACTTTTTCTTTTCTGTTGTTGATTTTCTTCTGACTTCATTCTTGCTGTAAGCTTCTCATCTAATCTCTGTTTGGCTTCTATTGCTGATCCTCCCAGGTTCTCATCAATCCCAGACTGTTTCTGCTTTAACATGCTTCTTTCCTGTTAATAATGGATTGATTCATGTTAATATCTAGCAACAGTATATGTATGGACGATGAAATGGAAATGAAATATACAGAAAGAATACAAACCAGCAAAGAAGGTTTTGATGAGGAAGAAGTAGATTGAAGGTTTCTTGTGTATAAACAGAATGAGTGTCTTGTTGTGGAATCAGAACGTTCTGCTTCTCTTACTCTGCTTTGATGCAACCGTCTCTTTCTAGCACATTCAACTCCTGGAAGCATTTTTATTTGTTCAGATCAGTTCAGTCCCAAACACTGTCTTAAAAAAAATGGATTATAGATTTCTTAGAAGTATATAGATGAAATATGATTAGGTTAGGTGGAATGTTTTTGGATGGGCGAGAGGGTAGTTAAGAAGGTGGTGGCGACATCCTCGAAGTTTCGTTCCACGAGTCAGACAATTAAGATATAGCAAAAAACTTTGATCCACGCCTTATAGGCTGTATAGATGCTTTGTAAAAATAGAGATAAAGCGATAAAGGTATTTCATTAAACTTCTCATTTTACTTTTGTTAGTAAAAAAATATATTAAAATGACAAAAATTAAATTATTAAAAATAAAATTTAGCTTGATAAGGATGTTCCTTAATTTCGGAGGAGGGCACACATGAAACTAGTGGATGAATCAAAAAATTAGTCTAGCGGTAGAGGTCTGGATCTTGTAAATGTATTTGGCTCAAAGTTTTGAGTTCGAATGTTGAGTCAACAATTCTCATACATTAGGCCATTAGCCCATTACATACAATTTCTATACATAAATAATAGTGCAAAGAGTGATCATATCAAGATTTAAATTTAAATCATGATATGTGCATACAATTTTATGTTTGGTCAATCTATACATAGTTGTACTTTGTTTTTAAATGGGCTCCCGCAAGTGAACGATGTGATTGGTCTCCCTCGGATAATCGATACTAAAGTCGAATACCGGATTTTAAAAAATTTAGTACATGAGAAGTTGCGGCAATTCCACTGATAAACAAATATTTGTTTGCTCTATTTGAGTATCTTGAACCAAGTGTGAAAAAAGTTCATCATGAAGTGGGCAGCCAAATTGAGCTGATACAAGGGGGGTAGTTTCATAAGATATACATGTGGAATTGCACTTATCCAAGTTCACCATATTCATGTGGCAAAGAGGTTATAACAGATACCATGAATCTCAATTTTATCCAAACATTTTCATCCTAAGTCAAGAAAAATTCTAGATGATTAAATTCAATGTACAACAAATCAGGCACTAAATTGGTTGCGAGCTTAATGATGATGTGATTAGATAACTTGGTGTATAAGTGGTGAATGTGGAAAGGTGTCATATAGTAATATTATTTAATTTTCAGATTAAGGTGTTGGATGTGTACATATCAAATAAGAGCAACTAGGGGGTAAGAGAAATTTAATGGCTATGCTAGAAAGAATAGGAGTTTGACCCATGTCTCTAATTATATCCATCTTTTATCATATTATTTGCTTTAATAATAGGACTCAAGTAGAGGAACCTATAGTGGGAGAGAGATAGAGAGAGTAAATGGGAATCACACAAATACTTATGACATAAGAGACGAACCCAAAGTTTATCAATATTTTGAAACCAATCCCAAACCAGCTTGTCGAGGAGGTTTGTGTTGGCATCTCTAGTTGATCGAATCTCCAAGTAACCTAACTTCTTTGGATGTGTATTTTTTCCAATAGACAAAATGAATACTAGTGGTGGGAGTACCTTCAAAATAAATTTTCTAAGCATAACATCAATTATGTCACAAATATTTTAAGGAAGTCAAGCGGTTTCCATGTAGTAAGATGATATGAAGGTGAGAACTGACGTAGCAAGAGCTAATTTACCAATCTTGTTGAGAAGTTTTTTTTCCCTAAAGTCATACATATTTTAATTTTTCCATGATAAAGTTAAAATCATATAATTTAGATTTACCTATGAGAATAGGAACATTAAGGTACTTATCTAGAGAAGCAATACTTTGAATACTTGAGAATATAGTCAATTAGTTTATTTTAGTATGTGGGATGCCATAAGAGTATAAAAATTAGACTTGGCAATATTGATCTTTAGACCTAATGCATAACTAAATTTGTTCAAAATGGCAGTAATAGCTATTATTTGAGACTTCTTTACCTTTCTGAATAAGAATACATCATCCTCCAAGAGAATGTGGGACAAATGAGGTCCATTGTTGGATATGAAAATAGGGTTCTAAGAACCATTACAAACATCATCGTTGATAGAAATATAAAGATTCTTTGTGTAGATGATGAAGAGGTAAGGCGATAAAGAGTTCCATTTGCGAAGTCCATGAGAAGACTTAAAAGCTAGCATTTTGTTTCCATTCCTTAAATTAGATAAAAACAATGAGGTGATACAATGCATAATCAGATCAACAGTGAGGGGAGGAAATCCAAGGTCTCTTAAACAACATGTGATGAACTCCCAATTAATATTATCAAAAGCCTTTCTGAGCTTCAACTTGAAGACAACATCTCCTTCTCTTTTCTTGCGCGTGTAGCAAACAATTTCCTGCAAAATAATATTGGATGAGAATATGGAGTAGGAAAACAATTTAGAGGGGGTTGAATAAAGTAAAAACAAATTCTAACTGATTTTACAAAAATATATATTAGAGGTTTTTCAAAGTTGTGCGCATAAGATTTAAAACAAAAATATAAAGATTATACTTTTATTGAATTTCTTATCTTTCTTTTTATGATGTTTGGTGAGACTTGGACAATGGGTTCTAAAATATCCTGATTTTATGCAATGTAACTGTTTACTGTGGAAAATGGTAAACAACCGATGATCTTTCCAAAGTCCTAAAACTAAGGGTTACTCGCAAAATCGGCCAGTTGATCTTAAGACATGTGCTAAGGTTTTTTGAGATTGTACTAGTTCTGTCGAAATTCTTATCTAAGAAACGGTTTTCTAAGACTAAGGGAACATATATAATGGCTTTCCACGCTATAGTTAGACTCAATTCGACTGACTGGTGACTCATACCGACAGAAGGAGTCTAAGCGAAACGATTAACAATACGATTCTTCATAATATGATTTGTACCAACTAACGGTGACTCGTGACCGGAAGAAGGCTGTGAGCCCCAAACTTGTTCTAAACGAAATAAGCATCGACTGACTCTTTTCTTAACTCGAAACTTCTTACAAAAAGAGAATCAACATAAATGATAACACAGAGATATTGTTGAAAAGTAAATAGAATGCAAGTAAATGACTCAAAGGAAATGACTTAAATGTAAAGGTTTTGCATTGAAATAAAAGTGGTGATTCACGTACATCAAGCACTCTTGAACTCTTTGCTTCCTGACGCTCGAAATGAATAGAGTTTTTGCAAGTGATTTGATTATACAAGTTGAAGCAACTCGATTTTCAAAAATCCTTTCGAATTCTCGAAAATAGTGAAATCGCCACCTAATTTTATTCGTTCCAAAAAGGAACGGGGAAATATAGATAAAACCCTAAAGAAACGGATAAGACGGTCTACGCGACCAAAAATTGGAATCGGGAGTCGGTTATGTAAGGGGAAGGTATTAACACCCCTTACATCCATCGTACTCGATGAGACCCGTTTAGTTCTACGTGTGTGTGTATATTCGCTAATCTTTAGGTTATAAAAGAAAAAGAAATTTGATTATTATATTTTGAGTTTGGCACGGTTTTTGAACCATGTGCCTACATATTCCCTTGTGCAATGGGAAAGTCAAAACTCTGTAGTTCCTCTTAAAAAAGGTTTTAATTGGTTGCATTGATTTTATCTGAAAAAATCGTGCACTTAGACGTTTCAAATGCTTTGAACTAGGACTTGTTTTATTTGTTTGAAAAGCTTAAGTCCTCGTTCGCATTAGAAACGACTATTGCACCCTCTTTATCTGAAAAGAGTTTTTGTGATCGCGTATGAGCGATAAAAGGAGTTTGAGTGAGTTGAGTTGTTTTTATGTGGGAGACAAGTATTGGACCATAAGCGTTCAACGGCTAACGCCCCAATTTCTTGGATGAGTGGACAGAAACATCCGAATCATCTTTTTCTACCCAAAGCTTTTGTTAAGAAAAGGTGAAGTGAAGCATGGTTCACATTTATTAATTCAATTAAGACACCAAACATACGGTCGAGGGTCGATACTGGACTGACTACCATATGTTTGGGAGGAGGGAGAAGTAGAGTATTTATGAAATTGTTTTGAAAAGAAACTCGACATTGGATCGAGGTTTAGAACTTTGAATTATGAAAGCATTCTGATGCGCGTGCTGAGAGAAAATGGAAGCGGGTTATGATTAATCAAGTATATGGACTTAATTAACCTCGTGAGGATAGGTGCTCCTATCCCCAACCATGAGACCCTGGTGCATGGTAATTGGTGTAGACCAATGTTATTTTCGGGTTATGATCGATTAAAGCAACAAGGGCTTTAACCAATCTCGTGAGGATGGCCATGCCCATCCCCAACCATGAGACCCTTTAAGAAATCGGCGTATGAGCCAATCAGGATGAAATCGAATTGATTTTTTAATTTTAGTTGTGTGCACAGTGTACATTGGTGAATAGATACTGAACAAGTAAATAAACAGACAAAATACCATACAATACAATCGGAAATTTAAATAATTATTAGAGATGATTTTTCCTGTTTGATGAAAAATCGGCTAATAGTTTAATCGATTAGTCATCAAACAAAAACTATCAGATCCAACAATTATTTATCACATCGCAACAAGAATATTACTTACGAAATAAATTAATTGAAATAGAAAGTTCAGAAATAGCCTGATTGTCTTGATTCTGGGCGGAGTATGGAAGGAAAACCATCTGAACTTTGGTTGGTCAAAAAATACCTCCACGTGCTGGTGAACCGGGTGCGATGCTTTCACTTCAAAATAAACCGATTGTTCCAAAAAGGGCAAAATCGCACCACATATATACACTAGGCTAATGCTAACATTTTTTGCTAAAATTATTTAATAGTAACAAAAATGAAAACAAAAATAGATTTTTCTTGAAAAACAAGGTGGTGACACTTGTCACCACCAGATTTTATGAAATTTAAAGAAAAGAAATTAAAAGAATTTGTTTTATATTTTTTTTTTTTAAATAAATAAATGAGAAAGAATGTTATTCTGGTAAAACGAAAGAGCTCATTCTTCAGTCTCTCTCTCACACGCGTTTCATGTTCTTACGTTTGCGTTTCTGGGTTCGCGCTATGGGTTCGCGTTCTGGATTCGCGCTTTGGGTTCGCGTTGCTCCTCTTACAAAACCCTCATTGGTCACGAATCCTGTCTCTCTCTCGAGCTCACATCGATCGGAAATTTCTATTCTCTCGATTTCACTACCGCCTTTCTCTCTCAATTCCGTTTGCATGTGTAATCTATGGTGTTTGTTCGATTTTCGATCTCGTGGTTCATAGTGTTGGAATGGAAGGAAGAAACCTAAGCTCGACCGATTCGGCGACGGTGGGTCAACCGAGCCTTGAGACGTGTCAGTGAAAGCTTGCTTCCTAACCTTGTTTCGGGTGAGACTGTTCCTCTACTCTTCTTCTTCTTTCTCGATACAGAACTGGTTTCTGAGAAAATATATAGTCTGAAGGTAGTTGGTTAGGGAAGATGATGATGTTTATGCCATGCTTTGCTTGTGTTTTTGGTTTCTTTGTGTTGCTGTTACAATTTTCTCTGGGATTTTGGGTTATGGCTTTTTCCTGGTTTTGAGTATGAACTGGTTTTTTTGTTTTTGGTGTTCTGAGTTGTAAAGGGTTGGCTTTTGAAAACAGAGTTCTCTTTTTCTCTTGTCCGTGTTCGTGTAGAATGAAAATGGTTTTTCTATGATAAGAATGGATGCACACTTGTGTGTTTTGGGTTAATGTTCTCCCCTTTTTTAACATTTGAACAGATATCCTCTTGTATCTTAGTCTGTCCCTTCCCTCTGTCTCAGTTCCTTATGTCATGATGAAATTTCTGTTCTGCTTTAGCTTTTGACTTTTGTGGCCTGAACCTCCTGCTCTGCTCTGCTCTGATTCTTGACTTTTGTGGCTTATTTTCTTTCTCAAATGCCTCTGTTTGTATGCTGGCCTGATGTCTTTGCTGGCTGTTGGCTCAATGTGTGCTGTTGCATTAACTGTGATGATTTCTTGTACCTTTGGGCTGACTTTTGGGGCTTAAAGTGCTGGCTGCTATACTTTTGTTCATCATGAATTGATACATGCTTGTGGCTGCCATCTTGTTACTGCTGCCTTGTTATGTTGATTTGCCTGCTGCCTTAGATATGGTTGCTTCGATTTATGCTTGTTGTTGGATATGTCAAACTGTGATGGATGTATATGTTGCCTGTTATGTTGCTATGTATGCTTTGCTGCCCGTTATGCTTGTTTGTGAACCGGGTTAGCCCGTGATTTGCAAGCAAGCCGTTCGCCGATGATTAATCTTTAAGATTCTGAGGCTTTAGCAATTAACCTGATTCCCACCAACGCCTAATGATGATCCTTGACAAACAGATTTACAATTTCGCATTTTGTTTCAATTTTATGCTTGCTAACTTGTGCTCTTTTGTTTCTTGTTTCATGTTGCGAATTGGTATGCTTGGATGGCACGGCATGGAGATGAAGAGGAACAACCATACGTGAAGAAAAACTTCGGAGGACGGCAAAATGTTTGAACCAACTTCGGAGATCATAGCATTAGATTAGGGAACCTTTAGAAACTTGTAGGATTTAGAACTACTTTTTGTAACAAATCGTAATCTGAAAGCAAACTTGTAGCAATCTTGTAGTATTCATGACATAAATGAAAGTTTAAATTCAAATTTCCAATGTTGAAACTTTTCCTTCTTTTCTCTTTTTTGTGAAGAAGTTGTAATTAGAATAGAAAAAAGCAAGCTTGGTTTGAACATTTTCCGATCTTTGAATCGTATAACACAATTGTTCCATACTTGACAATCCTTGACATGTTGATGAAATTGTCCTCATAGTGAACTTTGAATGAAACAAATCTTGGCAAAATTTTCCAAAACTTGTAAGAAACCTTGAATGGACTTGTAACGTGTTTAGAATACTTGAATAAAATTCGTATTTGAATGATGTTCAAAATTCAATTTGCCAATGTTGATACAAACTTAGGACTTAGAATCTGAATTTAAAATTTGAACATTTGAGTTGCCATAAAAAATCCAATAATTCTATCTCGCCTTGTTCCTTAAGTAGAATTCAAAATTTTCTTTGAACTCCAACTGGTGACCAACTTGCTAAATCATAAACCAACACTTTAATTGGCTCGAAAACTTTGAACTTCCTTTCGGGCTTTGAGAAATTTACAATTTTGTAAATTGGAAATTAGGGCGGACTGGCATCAACCACAATCATTGTACCTTGCAATTAATACAGGACTTAGATGTACAAAAAATGACCCAAAACTCGAATACTTGCACAGATCAAAACCTTCAAACGAGCTTAAAAGAAATCCAAAGAATAGAACAATGGAAACCATAAATCATAAATTTCAAGAAACTCGGAACCCCGAATCTTGATGAATTATTCGTTTCGAGTCGTTTGAAACAAACTCGAACCGACATTTCAAATAATTTAGGTGGATACAAGAAAAAGCATGAACGAATGTTCCAAGAAAAATTATGGTAAGGAGGGTAAATTTTGGGGTGCGACAGTTGCCCCTATTCAATCATCTTAAACCTGATAAGTGAGAAAGATTGACAGCTTTCGAACATTCAAGGTGGAAGAGGATTGAATACCAGAGAACCCCGAAAATTTGCCCTATAAAAGAAATTAGATAACATATCTTGACTACGGAGCCAAGAAAATGCTTGAAGAGAAAACTTGCTAAGCATCAACGGAATGCTTTAACACAACAGTGCACACTGATAAATAATTAGGAGATTTCAACAACACTGGGGGATAACCGTGTAACCGAAATGAGTTCGACAACAATTTTAATGAAAATGCTATGAGAAGCGAAACGAACTTCTCAAGCGAAAAGAAAAAACAATATTAAGAACTTGACATGTTTGGGAACTTAACAAAGAGTTCCCTGATTGACAAGATTGAGAACTTAACAAAGAGTTCTCTGAATAGATGGCTAGAACAATATCGGAATTGTTGGTGCACGAAAGTGCAAGGAGCCATGGCATGCTGAATGTCCTTGACCGTGTAACCTCTGAGTTACCCGCAGAACGGAATCAGTAGCGCACCCAAGAATACAATTCTCTGGGGATAAACATAATAATATCCAGCACACCGGCGTGATATAGATGTTTATGAAGTCGGTAAATCTTGTTTCCGACATTTCTGCTGACGAGAGATCTTACTGAACATGTACGGACATGTTGAACAACTTCTGAGTTGACAAGATCTTCAATTTGTATGCAGATAGTTTTACCGTTGATAGAAGAATCAGATTCAGCGCCTGTGACTGAAAAACTTCTAGGGTAACGAGCTTCAATTTGCTGACATTGTATGGACAATGCGTTGCAGCAAGTGGATATGTAGATCAACGTCTGAGTTGGAGAAATATCTTGAAATTTGAATAAACATCCCGCCGGGTGGATATTTATTTGTTGAGTAGTTGATAACTTACTGGGGAAATAAACGCACCAGAAGTTTGATGTAATTTTCTGAGAACGGCTCAGGGGAGTATATTGTGGAAGCCACCGCCAATAGTATTTGCTGAGAAGATTCTTGTCTGAAAGAAATCTTTGAAAATACCAAGAATAATGTTGTAGTAATCCTTTCTGAAGGGGATTCACTTGGGGAGAGAAATAAGCTTCGCTGGGGGAAACTTCGTAAGAAAACCGTGTGGAAAATTCACTGGGGATTCCCGGTTGAATAATTTTGCTGACATTTGAGTCCAACTGAAAGAGACAACTGTTTCACTGGGGAAAAAGTCTCAATTGGAGAAACCATCAGTTGTGAAGATCCATACAAGTATATAACTTGTGCTTGAGAAAAGAGGATAATTTGTCGTCTGAGAACTAATCCTTCAATCTGATCCTTACGAGGATACTTACAGTTTTAGTTGAAAAACCTGCAAAACAAATAGCCGAAGCTAGTGCATGATATGATATGCATGATGTGATTTTTTTTCTAATGCAAATGATGCATGATTTCCTGATACTGGGAGAAGGAAGATATCACTGGGGAATCCAATTGAACGATCTTGTTGTCATAAGAGTTCACTGGGGATGATCAATCGATTCTCTGGGGAAGAGACTTCATTGGAGAATTGACACTATTGTCGATATGCCTTTGACTCAAGCATTCTTCTGGCACTGGGGAGAGAAGTTGAATTGTCGTTTGAGACACGGTCTTTGACACCCGCATTCGACTTTATTCTAGACAGATCCCAAATCTGGCGGAGGTTTAAGCATTAATATGCTATGATATGACATGAGTAAGGCGACGTGATCGACGCATAACGATGACTTATGTAGTGATTTATGAATGCATGTATGGATTATTGGATATGTACCAAATGAAATTCGGCCTTGAAGGGTGAATTATCAGACGAGAACTGACTTTTAAGATAAACCACCAGATGAGAACTGGGTTTAAATGATAACGGTCAGACGAGAACTGACTACCAGACGTGAACTGGATTTTAATTAACGAGAACGACTACCGCATGAGAACGGGTTTAAATTAAAACAATGACGAGAACCGACCGACGTGAACCGATTTAAATTAACAATCGACAAGAACCACTACCGACGAGAACTGGTTTAAATGATAACAATGACGAACCGACTACCGACAGAACTGGATTTTAATGATACCCAACAAGGTCGAATTTTATTGCACAATATGAGATGCATGATTTAATGCATGATTTATGTTAGTGTATGCAATACATTTTGACTGTATGATTGGTAAGGCATGAAGATGCTTTGACTGTTTGGCTGGTTAAGACCAAGAAAGATTCTTGAAACAATTTTCCCATCAAGAGGAAGTTGTTAGCATGATTCCCCTCTAAATTGAACACAACAGCTTGTTGACCCTTGAGAGAAGAAATTGAGCCTTGAAGATACGTAACTAAGTTGTCCGATATAGCAATCATTGCCACTCTGATGATCCAAGAGATTTGCTTTGAGATGATTTTGGAAACAAATTAAAGTAATCTGATACTGGGATGGCTTGCCCCAAAATCTATATTCCAATGCAGGATGCCCCTAATTAGCAAATCCTTTGAGAGATATTACCGTATCTCGATGTGACTGCCCCAGATTGACTGAATCTTGAAGGATGGACTTCATTGTACTATAGAAATAGCATGAACCAATGTGCTCCTTGGAAATACTTCAACGCGTCAAGGTGACTCCTTCAGAGTGACTGCATTTGGATAATTGGCTATGCAAACATAGGGAAGACTTGCCCAGGATGAGCTCTAGAGAGACTCCTATGTCTCAAGTAATTGCTTGCACCAACAAAGATATGAGCAACTAACTTGATGGAACGAGAACTTTCTGAAGGCTTCAACATCTCGAAGTAAATGTCTCAGATTGATTGAAACTGAACGATCACTTCGAAATGTCCCAATGTAAACAGCCTTAGAGAGACTCCATGTCTCGAGGTGATTGCTTCAAGTTGATCAAACATGGAGCGACACTGTCCTGCATTAATCTCTTTGGGAGAGACTAAATCAACTGCTGATTGCTCTTTAAGGATTTGCCCCCGGATTGGCAAAAATTCGAAGAGCTGAATTTCGATTTGATTGCCCCTGAATTCTTGAGAAGGCAACTTGTGATATGCTCAAAGGAGTCCTTAGACGTCCCGCCTCTACAAATAATCGCTAACTCAGCAGAATAATCAAGTTTCTCTTCTTTGGACAAAGTTAAACTCTTCACTGATGTTCATTATGAGAACTTCTTCAATGTCAAACAATTGTTTCACATGTAGAAGAATGTTTGTTGTGACAATTATAATGCAACATTTATGCGTATTGAAGTTTTGTATGAAAAAAATTATGATTTTTTCGTTTGCGAGTGAAACACTTTTGGAGTGCAACACTGAAAATTTCTTTTTGAAAGATAAGACGAGCATATGATACCAACACAGGTACTTAGCACACATTGTAGGAGTCGGGTAAACGCGATCTCTTCGTTATATGCTTTTGAATTAACCCATGCTTCAATTAGGACTTTTAAGGGTTGTAACGCGGCCTGGTTCATGGTTTTTTAGAAAAAAGGATTTTTAGGCTCAAAATATTTGGTGCCCGCCCATTCTCCATGATGCTCTTCGGTCCTAAGTTCAACTAACCTGATACGAGCACTCATCTCGAGGCGAGGAACCAATATGAGGTTTCTTGGCAACCACACATTTGTTCTTTGTTGAGAATCCTCTGATAATGCATTTCGGGATTTTACCTGACTTTTGCCTAAGCGACTTATTACTAAGTTTCGACTTAGCAGGCTCTTTGTCTTTTTTCTATTCATTTTTGAACAAGTCGTGGATATGTACTCAATCTTTGACTTGTTAGAAGTGATGGCGACTGTCTGAGTCCTTGGTAGATGAAGGGTAACCGTTATGGTATCGTCATCTGTTGACCTTCTGATGTGCGAGAGATACCCAACATGGTATCATTCTCTTCTGATGCACACTATTGATAGATGGAGGTCGACTACTGTGGTTTTGACCTTTCTCAACCTTTTGAAGGATAGCCATTGTTGTATCCTTGAATGCACACTCTCTTGATGAGCTTTGAACGCCGATCGATTAATCGAACACTACCCGCCATTGTGGTAAAATGATGAGGGTTTTTCCAATGTAAAGGAAACTCCTACTTCAAGGCTCAAGGGGTTAACGAGGGTCTATCTCCTTATAACTCCAGTGTTTAGGATTTGAAACAAGGCTCAGACATCATTAGGTGGTTCTACTCAAAAGCACATGACTAGAGACCGACATTTTTCAATTATCGTATCCTCCTCCAAATCTTTGCCTAGGCGAAAGATTCGGTAACGTTGGTATCAAAATGCTCGCAAATCAATTAAAGAGTGATAACGAATGGATTGAGTGATAACAAATGGATTACTTCAAGACAAACATATTCATTGCATTAAAATAAAAACAAACAAGTTTTTACATGCAAACAAAGTTTAAACAATTAAATAAGGTACACATGAAAATGCAGTAAAGAAATACAAGACTGTCGTTGCTGAGGAGACTCGGCTCCGTCCTGACTTGTTGATTCAGACGACTTTCAGTAGTCTTGGCATTCACTTGAGTATGTGGTTGCCATTCACAAAGATTCCTCCTTGAAGAGTCAAGTGCTTCGTCAATCAATTGTTGAACTTTGGCTTTGTAGGCGGCAATCCTCGGGTGGCCCATCTCCATCATGGTATCCACATCGCGCGTTATGATCATAACCAAGCGGGAATACCTTTGGTGGGTTAAGAAATTTAGGAACCACCAATGAGCTTTGAACCAGATATGGCAGGAGTTGACTATAGGTCACTGGAATTGGATCAAGAGGAGCATTCCTTCTTTCCAAATTACTTCGAGGTTTGCGCGGATTCGATGTTGACTTTGATATCCACCTTGACCTTGTTTCTTTGCATGAGGAGTGCCCCATGGTTCCGGTACTGTGGACCGAGAAGCATCGGTGCCGACATCGAATACCGCTACATACGGAGGTTGACCATAAGGTATAGGAGGTGGGGCATAAGCTTCCCAAATTGCATTGGTTTCATAATCCTCCTCTTCCATTTGAGAACCTCTGAAGAACTCTTCCTCATCAGCTTGGCTACTTGAGGCATCTTGGATTTTTCCACTTTTGAGACCGCTCGATCGTTTCTCCCACCATCACCAAGTCAGAGAAACTTGAAGATGTACAACCTATCATTCTTTCGAAGTATGAATTAGGTAAGGTATTCAAAAACAAGTCAACCAACTCCCTATCAAGCATTGGTGGTTTAACTCGAGCAGCCAACTCTCTCCATCTTTGAGCATACTCCTTGAACGACTCGTTAATATTCAGAGAAAGATTCTGTAATTGGATACGGGTTGGAGCCATGGAAAGGTTGAACTCGTATTGTTTCAGGAATGAGGAAGATAAGTCTTTCCAATTGTGAATATCCTTTTCTCCAATTGCGTATACCAATCCGTAGATGCCTCACTAAGACCGCTTGAAAACAATGGATGAGAAACTTTTCATCATGAGCATATGCGACATCTTCGGACAAACATCTTCAAATGAGTCTCGGACAACTAACACCTTTGTACTTCTCAAGTTTGGCATTTTAAACTTTGGTGGAATCACGACGTCTGATACTAAACAAAGGCCAGCAGCATCCAGACCAACAGTATTGCTTCCACTTAATACCCTCAATTGTTCCTTCAGATCTAGGCATATTCGTCTGGCTTCAACATCTTGAGGAGCACCGTGTTGACCATTGAATCTTCCTCGAGGATTTCGCACGTAGTTGACACACCTAGGCTTCTTAGCAGCATGAAGATGTGAGATACAATCTTCTTGAACAGTTGATTGTCTTTGGACCGTAGGGATTGCGTTAGATAGAGCATTGAGCACCAATTGAGGTTGAATAGGATCATCCACATGCAGAGGAGAATCGTACATAGGATTATACATAACAGTAAATCCTGACGTGGAGTCTGTAGTAGCATCTTGGGCATTGTCCTCCGAAGAAGCTAGCATGGCCTCCAACATTTGATCTACCTTGTCCTTCACACCTTCTAGGTCTTCTCTTATCACAACTTGATTATGTTCCAATTGGTCTATCAGACTTGCCATGAGTGCAGGAAATCAACTAACTGGCCAGGAACAAAAGGTGACATGAGCTTTTTGTAGTGGAGGAGAAAATGCATGCATGTTGATGAATGCAAATGCATGATAATGGCAACGCATGTAAGAATGCGATGTAATATAGTAATAACGCATGTAAGAATATGATGTAATGGTAATGCATATAAGAATGCCATATGATGGTGATGCATGTAAGAATGCGATGATGGTGATGCATGTAAGAATGCGATGATGGTGATGCATGTAAGAATGCGATGATGGTGATGCATGTAAGAATGCCATATGATATAATGGTAACGCATGTCAGAATGCGATGTAATGTAATAGTAACGCATGTAAGAATGCAATATAATGTAATAGTAACGCATGTAAGAATGCGATATAATGGTAATGCATGTAAGAATGCAATGTAATATAATAGTAACGCATGTAAGAATGCGATATAATGGTAATGCATGTCAGAATGCGATGTAATGTAATAGTAACGCATGTAAGAATGCGATATAATGGTAATGCATGTAAGAATGCAATGTAATGTAATAGTAACGCATGTCAGAATGCGATGTAATGTAATAGTAACGCATGTAAGAATGCGATATAATGGTAATGCATGTAAGAATGCGATGTAATGGTAATGCATGTAAGAATGCAATGTAATATAATGGTAACGCATGTCAGAATGCGATGTAATATAGTAGTAACACATGTAAGAATGCAATGATGGTGATGCATGTAAGAATGCAATGTGATGCGATACATATTGATGTTATGTGCAAAATCACATGTAAAGTTGAACAGACAAGGGTTTAAAAGGACGGTCGGACATGGTTTCGACGTCTACCCACAATTCCCCAAAGGATGGCTCTTAGGGTTTTTTGATACAACAAACACAAATTCCCGTGCATCGCAAAGATACTTGCAACGCTACAAAGCTTTGGTTTGAGGGAGAGTTACGTATTGACCGAATAGACAAAGTAGGTCTAACGATATAACAAACGTAACCCTCAATACTGGGATCTGAACGGGGTGCTTAAAATCATTGATCCCAACTTGGGTGTACCATTTTCACCGCAAATAAATTTGTGATTAGATGATATATATCCAAGAACGTCTCATTTGAGCAATCTTAAAGCCTAAAGGTTAGGTTTTCCCTAAAGGTCAAAACTAGGAGAAAAATCCCTTCTAACAACACTATCGTCAATGCAAAAATAACTTGCAACCGACGATAATGTCTTCGAAAGAACCTCCCCTAGGTGTGGTCTTCGCACCAACTTACAAGACATTTCCGTCTAGCAAATCAATACTACGCAACCACTCTAATTTATGTGTTCTATAGCCTTGGTAGTGGGCTTTTCCTATAGTCCCATCCATCATTCCCACACAACAATAATATATCAACAAGGTAATAATTAAAGCGAAGGAAATGAACGACTGAAATTAAACACACGAATAGAGTGATAAAAGAAAGCGAAAATAAACACACATACGAAGAACCAAACTAGGGTTGACACGCTTAGTCAAATAAGTCCCCAGTGAAGTCGCCAACTGAAGCAACTCGATTTTCAAAAATCATTTTGAATTCTCGAAAATAGTGAAATCGCCACCTAATTTTATTCGTTCCAAAAAGGAACGGGGAAATATAGATAAAACCCCAAAGAAACGGATAAGACGGTCTACGCGACCAAAAATTGGAATCGAGTCGGTTATGTGGGGAAGGTATTAGCACTCTTACATCCATCGTACTCGATGGGACCCGTTTAGTTCTACGTGTGTGTGTATATTCGCTAATCTTTAGGTTATAAAAGAAAAAGAAATTTGATTATTATATTTTGAGTTTGGCACGGTTTTTGAACCGTGTGCCTACATATTCCCTTGTGCAATGGGAAAGTCAAAACTCTGTAGTTCCTCTTAAAAAAGGTTTTAATTGGTTGCATTGATTTTATTCGAAAAATCGTAGCTTAGACGTTTCAAATGCTTTGAACTAGGACTTGTTTTGTTTGTTTGAAAAGCTTAAGTCCTCGTTCGCATTAGAAACGACTATTGCACCTTCTTTATCTGAAAAGAGTTTTTGTGATCGCGTATGAGCGATAAAAGGAGTTTGAGTGAGTTGAGTTGTTTTATGTGGGAGACAAGTATTGGACCATAAGCGTTCAACGGGTAACGCCCCAATTTCTTGGATGAGTGGACAGAAACATCCGAATCATCTTTTTCTACCCAAAGCTTTTGTTAAGAAAAGGTGAAGTGAAGCATGGTTCACATTTATTAATTCAATTAAGACACCAAACATACGGTCGAGGGTCGATACTGGACTGACTACCATATGTTTGGGAGGAGGGAGAAGTAGAGTATTTATGAAATTGTTTTGAAAAGAAACTCGACATTGGATCGAGGTTTAGAACTTTGAATTATGAAAGCATTCTGATGCGCGTGCTGAGAGAAAATGGAAGCGGGTTATGATTAATCAAGTATATGGACTTAATTAACCTCGTGAGGATAGGTGCTCCTATCCCCAACCATGAGACCCTGGTGCATGGTAATTGGTGTAGACCAATGTTATTTTCGGGTTATGATCGATTAAAGCAACAAGGGCTTTAACCAATCTCGTGAGGATGGCCATGCCCATCCCCAACCATGAGACCCTTTAAGAAATCGGGGTATGAGCCAATCAGGATGAAATCGAATTGATTTTTTAATTTTAGTTGTGTGCACAGTGTACATTGGTGAATAGATACTGAACAAGTAAATAAACAGACAAAATACCATACAATACAATCGGAAATTTAAATAATTATTAGAGATGATTTTTCCTGTTTGATGAAAAATCGGCTAATAGTTTAATCGATTAGTCATCAAACAAAAACTATCAGATCCAACAATTATTTATCACATCGCAACAAGAATATTACTTACGAAATAAATTAATTGAAATAGAAAGTTCAGAAATAGCCTGATTGTCTTGATTCTGGGCGGAGTATGGAAGGAAAACCATCTGAACTTTGGTTGGTCAAAAAATACTCCACGTGTTGGTGAACAAAAGCGATGCTTTCACTTCAAAATAAACCGATTGTTCCAAAAAGGGCAAAATCGCACCACATATATACACTAGGCTAATGCTAACATTTTTTGCTAAAATTATTTAATAGTAACAAAAATGAAAACAAAAATAGATTTTTCTTGAAAAACAAGGTGGTGACACTTGTCACCACCAGATTTTATGAAATTTAAAGAAAAGAAATTAAAAGAATTTGTTTTATATATATTTTTTAAAATAAATAAATGAGAAAGAATGTTATTCTGGTAAAACGAAAGAGCTCATTCTTCAGTCTCTCTCTCACACGCGTTTCATGTTCTTACGTTTGCATTTCTGGGTTCGCGCTATGGGTTCGCGTTCTGGATTCGCGCTCTGGGTTCGCGTTGCTCCTCTTACAAAACCCTCATCGGTCACGAATCTTGTCTCTCTCTCGAGCTCACATCGATCGAAAATTTCTCTTCTCTCTCGATTTCACTACTTGTCTCTTTTCTCTCTCAATTCCGTTTGCATGTGTAATCTATGGTGTTTGTTCTGATTTTCGATCTCTGTGTCTGTTACAGGTTGTGAATGGAAGGGAAGAAACCCTAAGCTCGACCGATTCCGGCGACGGTGGGTCAACCGGAGCCTTGGAGACGTGTCAGTGAAAGCTTGCTTCCTAACCTTGTTTCGGGTGAGACTGTTCCTCTACTCTTCTTCTTCTTTCTCGATACAGAACTGGTTTCTAAGAAAATATATAGTCTGAAGGTAGTTGGTTAGGGAAGATGATGATGTTTATGCCATGCTTTGCTTGCGTTTTTGGTTTCTTTGTGTTGCTGTTACAATTTTCTCTGGGATTTTGGGTTATGGCTTTTTTCCGGTTTTGAGTATGAACTGGTTTTTTTGTTTTTGGTGTTCTGAGTTGTAAAGGGTTGGCTTTTGAAAACAGAGTTCTCTTTTTCTCTTGTCCGTGTTCGTGTAGAATGAAAATGGTTTTTCTATGATAAGAATGGATGCACACTTGTGTGTTTTGGGTTAATGTTCTCCCCTTTTTTAAGATCTGAACAGATATCCTCTTGTATCTTAGTCTGTCCCTTCCCTCTGTCTCAGTTCCTTATGTCATGATGAAATTTCTGTTCTGCTTTAGCTTTTGACTTTTGTGGCCTGAACCTCCTGCCCGCCTCCGCCTGATTCTTGACTTTTATTTTCTTTCTCAAATGCCTCTGTATGGGTTCGATGTCTTGCTGGTGTTGGCTCAATGTGTGTTGCATTAACTGATGATTTTTGTACCTTTGGGTGACTTTTGGGGCTTAAAGTGGATGCTATAATTTTGTTCATCATGAATTGATACATGCTTGTAACACCCCTCTAATTACCCGCTTTATAAATAATAATCGAGTATTTAATCATAATCAAGAAGGCCACAATTTAAAACATAAAATTTGACCAAACAAAGTCATGCTTCATCAAGAATACTCATCAATTAAATCATACTCAAAATTATGTTCAATGAAATGAAACATAATTAAATCCGAATACTTTACTCAACAGTTATTCCGTGATAATAAATCAACAAAAATTCCAAAATTATTAAAATATCCATAAAAGGATTCCAAACAATCGTTTTCCCCAGTGTTACATCTACCGAGCACGACAACGACCGGACAAAGACTCGAATCTAAGGCTATCCTCACCAACTCCAAGCCTAATCACTTGGATCCGAAATGTTAAAGTAAGGGTGAGATTTCAATTCAATATAATATGTATTATACGTCTTAGATCCAACAGATTAATTGAATATATTAATTCATCAACCAACACCGATCACAAACAATACAACAATTCACACAATGATCATGTATAAATAGCAAACAATGGCAATTGCAACACTGGAAACCATCCTAACATGTTACAATTCCATATGCAATGCACTCTATGCATGTGGTACCAATCGTGAACCGCGCTCACCCACGCTCCGCTTACTCGTGGAAAGACAAGTAATCCATGATTCGCCCACACCATTGGGTCAAGAATCTAGCCTCACTACCTCTACCCAGGTCAGTCTCTTGGCTCTGCAAGCTCACTTCCGCACAATGGGAATGAACCAATTAACAAATGTATATGCATGCAATCATAAAAGCATGCCACGTTATTCCACTGATCATAATAAATCAACATAACCAACGATGTCATTTCACCAATACATCACAATCAAATCACAATGGACATCAAAATACAACATGATATACATTAGTTCTCATCCGATACTCAGACCATTCGCATTGATTACCATCTTCCGTATTTAAATCCACATTTTCAAAATCGGGGACTCGGCTCTTTTTAAAATAATTTTCAATAAAATAATATTTTTCTTTTCTAGGAGGTAGAACTTTAAATTTAAGAAATAAAAACGGCACCCGAATCGGAGTTACGGTTTAGAAAATATGCATTTTTGAAAATTTAGAAGTTTTGGAAAAATACACAGTGGTAACCGGTTCCTCACTGGGAGAACCCGGTTCCCACAGTTTGAAAAACACACGCTCCTGGAAATTTGTATGGGGAACCCGGTTCCTCCCCACAGGGAACCGGTTCCCAGGTTTTCAAAATAGAGTCCCCCTGGATTTTTGTATGGGGACCGGTTCCTCGTAGGAACCGGTTCCAGTACAAAAATTCTGCATTTGAATTTACTGAACCGGTTCCTTCCCATAGGGAACCGGTTTCCACGACCTGTAACAGCAAAATTTATCATTTTTGACAGCTTTATGCATCCATAACCATTTCCAATCTTTCCAATACGAATTATAATATCATGAACACCATTCTAACACCATTTCACACCATTTTGACATCAACTAACATATTTTATCCATTCCTGATTATCATCTGACACACTAGTGATCAATTTTCCGTCCACTGACACAATTAGGGTTTCATACTATAATCTACCATTCCAATTCCTAACATACCCAATCATCCCATTGGTTCCCAAAACCCATAAGACATATTAACCGAATAAAATCACCCCTTACCTCGCGATGATTCTCCGGTTTCTCTCGGCGTCGGCTTTTTCCTCTCTCTTCTTCCTCCAACTCTACGTGAAATGATTTTCCAAAACCTTCTTTTCCTTTCTTTTCCTTTTATATTTCCTTTTAATATTCCAATTAAAATAATTAATTACTACTTAGTACTTAGTAGAGTGTTTTACTATCACACCCACCGCTTACCGCACACCTCCAAACCTTCCTTTACTAAATAACCCAATTAATCCGGATGAATTAAATATTTAAGACTTCAATCAATTAAATAATTAATTCTCACTCATTTAATATTGAATTAAATCGGGTGTCACAACTCTCCCCACTAAAAGTGTTTTCGTCCTCGAAAACATACCTTAGACGAAAGTTCGGATATGAGTCCTTCATCCGACTCTCCACTCCCAAGTCACATTTCCTTCATTTGGTCCTCCCAAGCTACTCGCAGTGCTATCTCTTTACCTCAGCTGCTTCACTTTTCGATCCTCAATTTTCGCAATCGCTTCAACAATCAAATTATCTCGCACCGAACATCATCTACTTGAATCTCATGAAAATTTGAGAACATGCATCCTCCTCAACCGAGATACACGCAAAACTCTTGCAAACTAAAGCAACCAACTTCCTTACTCAAACACCATGAGTAACTCTCCTGATTCTCATCTCAGATCCTTCCTCCTCTTATCGTGATAACTCTTCCGACGACTCGAGAAGTCCTCATCCTCCCGAATCATCTTAATCTTTTCAAGTTTGTTGAACGATCTCGGTCCAATCAAGACTTTCTCCGATTCGTACCAACACAACGGTGTCCGACATCTCCTACCATACAATGCCTCAAATGGAGCCATACCAATGCTCGAATGAAAACTATTGTTGTAGGTAAACTCTATCAATGGCAAATAGCTATCCCAAGCTCCACCTTTTCTAACACACAAGCTCTTAACAAATCCTCTAACGATCGAATCCTCTCCGTCGACCATCTGTCTGCGGATGATACGCGGAACTCAATCGTAACTTAGTACCCAGAGCTTCTTGCAATCCTGTCCAGAACTTAGAAGTAAACCTCGGATCTCTATCCGACACAATGCTAGACGGAATACCATGCAAACTTACAACTTTCTCAACATACCGCCAACCTCTCCATCGGATAATCCATTCTTATCGGAATAAAGTGAGGATTTTCAATCGATCGACAATCACCCAGATAGAATCACAGTTCTTCGCTGTTCTAGGCAACCCAGACACAAAATCCATAGAAATGCCATCCCATTTCCATTCCGGAACGAATAACGGTTCCATCAGTCCCGACGGCTTCTGATGCTCAATCTTTGATTTCTGACAAACCAAACATGCATACACAAACTCGGCGATTTCCTTCTTCATTCCTGGCCACCAAAATAACTTCTTCAAGTCACGATACATCTTAGTAGCACCAGGATGAATACTCAATCCACTTCGATGTCCTTCCTCCAAGATACTCCTTCTGATCTCAGCAATATCCGGAACACACACTCTATCACCAAATCTCATAACACCATTCTCGTCAATTCGGAACTCACCTCCTTGACCTTGGTTAATCAATGTCAGCTTGTCCACTAATCCAACATCGGACTTCGCCCATTTGAATCTCTTCCAAAATACCACTAGTTTCAACATGCCCAACTTCACAATCGCTCGAGTAGTCTCACAAACCAAACTTAAGTCTCGAATTGCTCAACCAACTCTAGCTCACGGACCATCAACATCGACATATGCAAGGATTTCCTACTCAACGATCGCTACGACGTTTGCCTTACCAGGATGGTAGTTCAAACCAAAATCGTAATCCTTGAGAAATTCCAACCATCTCCTCTGCCTCATATTCAACTCCTTCTGATCAAAGAGATACTTCAGGCTCTTATGATCGCTGAAAACCTCAAACCGTGAACCATACAGATAATGCCTCCATAGTTTCAACACAAACACAACGGCCGCCAACTCTAAATCATGAGTCGGGTAATTCCTTTCATGAGTCTTTAACTGTCTCGAAGCATAAGCCACAACCTGCTTATCTTGCATCAAAACACCTCCTAAACCCATCAAAGACGCATCACAATACACCACAAAAGATTCTTCCGGATTTGGCAAAATCAAAATCGGAGCACTAGTCAACCTCTTCTTCAATTCTTGAAATCCCTTCTCACAATCTGCATCCCAAATAAATACTTGACCTTTTCTCGTCAATTTAGTCAATGGTAACGCTAACTTAGAAAACCCCTCAATGAACTTCCTGTAGTAACCTGCCAGACCCAGAAAACTACGAATCTCCGAAGCATTCTTGGCACTTCCCGAGATACCGCCTACTTTTGTAGGATCAATAGCAATACCATTCTTGGATATCACATGACCCAGAAAACTCACTTCGCTTAACCAAAACTCACACTTTGACAATTTTGCATAAAGTTTCTTTTCCTTCAACACTTCCAATACAATTCTGAGATGCTTAGCATGCTCCTCATCATCCTTTGAGTAGATCAGAATGTCGTCAATAAACACCACCACAAACTTGTCAAGATACGGATGAAATATCCTGTTCATATACTCCATAAACACACCAGGTGCATTAGTAACTCCAAATGGCATAATGAATATTCATAATGCCCATACCACGCTCTAAAAGCTTCAATATCTTCCGCCTTAACACGAATCGATGATATCCACCTCGATCAATCTTGCTAAACACACAAGCTCCAACCAATGATCCATCAAGTCATCAATCCCTCGGTGGATACCGATTCTTGATCGTCACTTTATTCAACCGTAGTCAACACACGCCTCATCGTACCTTCCTTCTTTTTAACCAACAACAGCGCACCTACGGCGAAACACTAGCCGAATAAATTTCTTTCCAATAACTCCTCCAACTGCTTTCTTCGCCAGACAACTCGAGATGCCGACATGCGATAAGGCGCCATCGACACCGGACTAGTTCCAGAATCAAATCTATAGTAAACTCCACTTCTCGGTGGTAACTCGTTAACATCCTCCGAACACCTCGGAAATTCATTCACAACAGCAACTCATCACTCTTAGCCTTCCCTTTCACTTGTTGAAGAATATAACATGAACACAAGACCATCTCCGTGAGTTCATCCGCTTAACCGACATGATCTCTTCTTCAACCTTAGCTACTCAGAAATATAACCGCTTCTCAAAACAATTGATATGAACTGGTTGAAGACCAACCACCATTCAAGGATAATATCAAGTTGTTCTAACGGTAGGCACACTAAATCCATACCAACCCTCATCGAAAATAACGATAGGACAATTTCTACACATATAAGTAGTCACGAACCCGCCAGAGTGTCAATAACCATACTTCCATCCAAATTAGAAATTTCTAGATTCAATCTCTTAGCACACCAAGGAAATAAAAAGTGTGTCGCCTGTCAATAATTGCAATTAAAGGTATGCCATTAATAAAACATGTACCTTTAATCAACCGGTCATCGCTTAACATCCGATCCCGACAAAGCGAACACCTTTCCACTAGCTTGCTCTTTCTTTGGCTTAGTACACGCGGACAAGTGTGTCCTTCTTCACCACTTGTAACAAGTTATCCTTCGGGATCTGCACTCGCCTAGATGACCGACTCTCCCACAATTGTTGCACTTTTCGCATCACCTTGCATTCAAGAGCGGTGACCCAACTCACCACATCTCAGCACTTTACGGAAGAACCGAAGAACCGAGTCTCCCCACTAGGCTTCTTCCAACCTCCGGATCTATGATTATTCCTATCATAAGGCTTCATCGATCCATCTCTCTTACCCTTACGGTCGCATAACTCGAGCATTTGCCTTAGTACTAGTAAGATCTTCCTCCGAATCCTACTACAATCAACCAAATCGAAATCTCCTAATCGATACCGATACCTTGCTTGATCTCATCAGCATCCATTCTCAAACTTGATACATTTGGAAAACTCTCCATCCGCATCGTTAGGATAATTAGCATAATACTTTGCTAACTCGTAAAACTTGGTCACAGACTCACTCACGGACTTGTTGCCTTGCTTGAGCTCCGAAATTCTATCTCTTTCACCCCGAATGTCTTCGGAAAATACCTTCTCGTGCTCTTCGAACACACCCAGTTAATGCAACCCCTTCTTCCAATTCACCCGGTAGCAACCCACCAATCATCGACTTCCTCGCCAACATGTGAGTATCATACCTCACCTTCACCCCTCAAGACAATCAATAACTCTGAAGATCCTCTCGATCTCCTTCAGCCACTTCTGAGCACCCTCGGGATCATGTGCACCTTTGAACAACGGAGGATTATTCCTCTGAAAATTCCCCAATTGTCTGTCAGCACCAATCGCAGCCCCCTGCTGATTCCCTCCGAGCACTCCAGCTAACATTCCCAAAGCCTCAGCAATAGCATCATCATTCCTTCCGTTACCTCTTCCAGCCATTGTTCTGTAACATTACAAAACAATCTACATCAGCACACAAGTATCGACAGTGTTACTTACACTAGTCGCATACTAAAGGGATAACGACACTAAGACAAGACCGACTATGCTCTGATACCACTATTGTAACACCCCCTTCTAATTACCCGCGTTTTATAAATAATAATCAGAGTATTTAATCATAATCAAGAAGGCCACAATTTAAAACATAAAATTTGACCAAACAATCATGCTTCATCAAGAATACTCATCAATTAAATCATACTCAAAATTATGTTCAATGAAATGAAACATAATTAAATCCGAATACTTTACTCAACAGCTTATTCCGTGATAATAAATCAACAAAAATTCCAAAATTATTAAAATATCCATAAAAGGATTCCAAACAATCGTTTTCCCCTGTTACATCTACGAGCACGACAACGACACGCGGACAAAGACTCGAATCTAAGGCTATCCTCACCAACCCAAGCGGCTAATCACTGGATCCGAAATGTTAAAGTAAGGGTGAGATTTCAATTCAATATAATATGTATTATACGTTCTTAGATCCAACAGATTAATTGAATATATTAATTCATCAACCAACACCAGATCACAAACAATACAGAACAATTCACACAATGATCATGTATAAATAGCAAACAATGGCAATTGCAACACTGGAAACCATCCTAACATGTTACAATTCCATATGCAATGCGACTCTATGCATGTGGTACCAATCGTGAACCGCGTTCACCCACTGCTCCGTTTACTCGTGGAAAGACAGTGTAATCCATGATTCGCCCACACCATTGGGTCAAGAATCTAGCCTCACTACCTCTACCCAGGTCAGTCTCTTGGCTCTGCAAGCTCACTTCCGCACAATGGGAATGAACCAATTAACAAATGTATATGCATGCAATCATAAAAGCATGCCACGTTATTCCACTGATCATAATAAATCAACATAACCAACGATGTCATTTCACCAATACATCACAATCAAATCACAATGGACATCAAAATACAACATGATATACATTAGTTCTCATCCGATACTCAGACCATTCGCATTGATTACCATCTTCCGTATTTAAATCCACATTTTCAAAATCGGGAACTCGGCTCTTTTTAAAATAATTTTCAATAAAATAATATTTTTCTTTTCTAGGAGGTAGAACTTTAAATTTAAGAAATAACGCCGAAAACGGCACCCGAATCGGAGTTACGGTTTAGAAAATATGCATTTTTGAAAATTTAGAAGTTTTGGAAAAATACACAGTGGTAACCGGTTCCTCACTGGGAGAACCCGGTTCCCACAGTTTGAAAAACACACGCTCCTGGAAATTTGTATGGGAACCCGGTTCCTCCCACAGGAACCGGTTCCTGTTTTCAAATAGAGTCCCCGGATTTTTGTATGGGAACCGGTTCCTCCCGAGGAACCGGTTCCCGTACAAAAATTTTGAATTTGAATTTTCTGGAACCGGTTCCTTCCCATAGGGAACCGGTTTCCACGACCTGTAACAGCAAAATTTATCATTTTTGACAGCTTTATGCATCCATAACCATTTCCAATCTTTCCAATACGAATTATAATATCATGAACACCATTCTAACACCATTTCGACATCAACTAACATATTTTATCCATTCCTGATTATCATCTGACACACTAGTGATCAATTTTCCGTCCACTGACACAATTAGGGTTTCATACTATAATCTACCATTCCAATTCCTAACATACCCAATCATCCCATTGGTTCCCAAAACCCATAAGACATATTAACCGAATAAAATCACCCCTTACCTCGCGATGATTCTCCGGTTTCTCTCGGCGTCGGCTTTTCCTCTCTTCTCTTCTTCCTCCAACTCTACGTGAAATGATTTTCCAAAACCTTCTCTTTTTCCTTTCTTTTCCTTTTATATTTCCTTTTAATATTCCAATTAAAATAATTAATTACTACTTAGTACTTAGTAGAGTGTTTTACTATCACACCCACCGTTTACTCTGCACACCTCCAAACCTTCCTTTACTAAATAACCCAATTAATCCAGATGAATTAAATATTTAAGACTTCAATCAATTAAATAATTAATTCTCACTCATTTAATATTGAATTAAATCGGGGTGTCACACTTGTGGCTGCCATCTTGTTACTGATGCCTTGTTATGTTGATTTGCCTGCTGCCTTAGATATGGTTGCTTCGATTTATGCTTGTTGTTGGATATGTCAAACTGTGATGGATGTATATGTTGCCTGTTATGTTGCTATGTATGCTTTGCTGCCCGTTATGCTTGTTTGTGAACCGGGTTAGCCCGTGATTTGCAAGCAAGCCGTTCGCCGATGATTAATCTTTAAGATTCTGAGGCTTTAGCAATTAACCTGATTCCCGCCAACGCCTAATGATGATCCTTGACAAACAGATTTACAATTTCGCATTTTGTTTCAATTTTATGCTTGCTAACTTGTGCTCTTTTGTTTCTTGTTTCATGTTGCGAATTGGTATGCTTGGATGGCACGACATGGAGATGAAGAGGAACAACCATACGTGAAGAAAAACTTCGGAGGACGGCAAAATGTTTGGACCAACTTCGGAGATCATAGCATTCGACAGGATAAAATTCGACCATCTCCATGCTTTGGTCGATTCGACCAATTTCTTCATATTTTAGCATATTCTTTTCATAGTTGACTCCATTAACCCACGTGTTGATGTTAGTTCTTATTTGTTGACTTTCATTAACCCACGTGTTGATGTTATTTCTTCGTTGTTTACTTTCATTAGTCCATGCATTAGTGTCAGTATTTATTTTTGTCAATCCACTGATTGAAAATTTTTGTTTCGACTTTCATGAATCCACGCATTGGTGTCAGTCTTTATATTTGTCAATCCATCGATTGAAAGTTTTTGTGTACTTTCATTAACCCACGTGTTGATGATTGTTCTTGTTTGTCTACTTTCATTAACCCACGTGTTGATGATAGTTCTTTTTTGTTTCGACTTTCATTAATCCACACATTGGTGTCAGTCTTTATTTTTGTCAATCCACTGATTGGAAGTCTTTGTGTACCTTCATTAGCCCACATGTTGATGATTGTACCTGTTGTATACTTTCATTAGTCCACGCGTTGATGATAGTTCCTTTTTGTTTCAACTTTCACTAATCCACGCATTAGTGTCAGTCATTATTTTTGTCAATCCATTGATTGAAAGTTTTGTGTCGAATTTCATTAACCCACGCGTTGATGTCAATTCTCTGTTGTTTACTTTCATTGATCCATTGGTTAATGTCAGTTTTATTTCTTGTTCTTTTCGAATCGATCGATTGATCAAGGACGCCATATTGTTTTTCATCAACCCACGTGCTGATGATAGTTCTTTCGCAATTCATCTTATTCAGTCCTCGTAGAGTTTATTTTTCAATTTTCATTTCCCCAGTAGAATCCATACATTCATGGCACATCATTTCATCGCATTGCATCAAGGACGAAATTAGGGTATTTTTATATTTAATTACTTTCAACCATTGATCCACGTTATCAAGTTGAAAAATAATTAAATAGGGGCAACTGTCACACCCTAAATTTTACCCTAAGTTTTTAGCCGCATTAGTACATCATTTTTTTCTTTTCATAATTCATCTACATCATTTACACTCAAATAAATTTTGACTTTTCATGTCGCATTTCTCATTTAACTTTGCACCCGTAATCGACAATTAATTTGATTCGTGCATCAAAACCATTTTTTATTATATATACCATTTTTTAGAAGTTAACATCCATTTTTTAATTAAATTGGTTATTAATGAGATTCACATTTCTTTCCATAGTTAATTTAATTGTCATGTACATAAATTACTTTGGCTTTTATCTCATAAAGAATAATAGTCTCATTGGTCTGGAATACTTTTTATCCAAATTTATCCATGATTAATCATTTTTGTCATTTAAAATAACCAGTTTCATTTTGTCACCACAAAAGTCATAAAATTCTTTAAATTATTATCTTTTCCTTGTTGCATCTTTTTTTGTAATTATTCATTATTATTATTTTCACAATATAATTTTAGTTAAGTATAAAAAGCAAAAAATAATATATGGATAAGATACTCTCTTTCAACTTATACTGAATAAATTCAATTAAAAAAAAATACAAATAAAAGTTGTTATTTTTCACAATCTGCTCCACTACTTCTCCACCACCAATTTCTTGTACTCACCTGCAAATTCAAATAAAACAAAGGACAAAATTCAGTACAAGACACTACAGAAATCGGGTGCCTCCACTACTTCTCCTTACTACCACCATTCCACAACCTTATATTATACTACCTGCAAATAAAACAGAAAATCAGTACAATTTACTCCTTTCCACTACCCGATTTCACTCTTCTCCACTCTTCACTCCACTGATTTTAACAGCTAGCCTTGTACCTCATCCCTTCCTGGCCAAGTTTACTCCTTAATCTTATCCATTCCTCAGAAATCCCTCATCTGCCCTCACTCAATCTCATCTATATAACAGACTATATTTTCCCTCATTCGGGGACGGCTGGGCTCACTTGCACAAAACGTCATCTCACACCTTCATCCTCGAACACACACGAAATTCTGCACAACCAGTTCCTCACCTTCTTCATTCATAACCTGCATACACCCTCACAAACCTTTGCTCAAACCACAAACCACTCAGACAGAGAAGAGATTCGCAAAAGCAACAAACAGAAAGTGGAAGAAACCGAAACACATCATCAACACAAACCCAGATCGCAGAAAGCAGACGAAAAAGACGAAGAACGAAAGTTTGAATTCACATACCTTTTCTTACTTCGAATGTGTGCGGTTTCCATTAATTTATGTTTTTAATCTTGCTATGTTACAGTGATTTTAATATGATTGGGGTCTGCATTTCGATTTGAGGATAGGTTTTGTTACTGTGTTTCTATGGCCATAACGTTTTGTAAAAAAGGGATACGGAGAAATCGATGAAACAAAGTAAGAGAGTTTGGAACAAGAGTGATAGCATACCGATATGAAGAATGTGTTTTCCTTTTGTTTTTTTTTGTTAATATATAAGTAATAATTAATATTTAATAAAGTTTACAAACATAGTGATAAGGAGTGACGGCTAGGACTTGTGTTCTTCTAGGTTTAGATTTGTTCTTATAGCATTTGGGTGATCCAAGTGGGCCTTTGGCTTGGCCCATTTATGTGTTCTTACTTGATCATCACTACTGGTTTGTTTAATACACCTCCATGATAACATTTTATTTATGCTTACTTCTTTATAATTAAAAAAACAAACAGTAGTTATTTCATTTGTTAATTTAATTTAAATACTAGAGATATATTCGGACTTTAATTCGTTTCTAAAAATATCAAAATAGTTTAGCTTATTATCTCTTAGAATATTTTTTCTTAATTATTGAATTATTGTTTATTTCATTTGTACATTTATGTGGATTTGTAATTATCGATTCAATCCCCATTTGTAAATTTGTACCCCCATTCCCCACATGATGTAATATTTTAGTAATTATTTTATCGCTTTATTATTTAATTATTCATCACAATACACAAACCAAAACATTTCAAACTAATACTCGATTGCGAGCCATTTTTATACCTTGAGTCGACAAAGCTTCGAAGCGTCGCAACGACCACACATTTGTGCACACACCACGCTTGCTCTTGGGCTTACAATGAACCTTTGATTGATTAGTTAAACATTATTTAATTATCTAATTAGGTTATTTAAAATTGATTAGCCTATCTAATTAATTTTATTAAACTAATTACTTGATTAAATTTCGTTTAATTAGTCGATTAAATTTATTTCGCGCATGCACTTACACAATTGTTAGTTGCTTTATCATTTATATGAGCCACCTTGTATGGGCTTTTAATTCATTTACTTGCTTGTATTTCATACTTGTATAATTATTACCTGTCTCATTTCCATTCTCGCACTTTGGTCCATATACCAATTTTAATCGTAGCCCAAATCAATTCTCTTCTCATCTTTAAGACCTTTCATAATAAATTCTTAAACCTCGATCCAACGTCGAGTGATTCTTCTCAAAAATATTTTCACAAATAAATACTCTACTTCTCTCTTCCCAAACGTATGGTAGTCAGTCCTGTTTTGACCTCGATTGTACGTTTGGTTTCTTAAATGAATCTTAATAAGTGAACCCCGTTTCACCTCACTCTTTTCTCAATAAAACTTTTGGGTAGAAAAAGATGATTAGGATGGTTCTGTCCACTCATCCGAGTACTTGGGACGTTAGCCGTTGAACGCTTATGGTCCAATACTTGTCTCCCACAATAAAATCAATTCAAACTCATCAAACCTTGCCCACGTGCAAGTCCATTTTTTCAAACACTCATCGCTCACACGCGATCTTCTTTCGCTCACACGCGAATTGCACTAGTGATGTCTTATCGTCCACGTACGATTAAGCTCCTATTTTCATAAATAAAATCAATCAACAAACAAATGTTCTCGCAACCGAGAACTACGTAAGCTCTGACTTTTCCATCGCACTTGGGAAATAAGTAGGCACGAGATTCTAACATCTTGGCGAGCACACTTTCAAAAAATTAAAACATGTTTCTCTTTTCATTTCTCTTTTTTCGCATAATAATTAGAAGATTGCAAATTTAATTTTAAACACACAAACACGCTTAGAACTAAATGGGTCCCATCGAGTACAATGGATGTGAGGGGTGCTAATACCTTCCCCTTGCATAACCGACTCCCGAACCCGCATCTCTTGGTCTCGAAGACCATTTTATTTCATTTTCATTTCTTTGGGTTTTATCTATATTTTCCCTTTCCTCTTTAGGAATAAATAAAGTTAGGTGGCGACTTCATTGTTTCATTTTGTTCGTAATCGAATTTTTTCGATTAGCGTCAACAGTTTGGCGACTCCACTGGGGGAAATTTTCTCAAGCGAGTCAACCCTAGTTTAGATCTTTGTGTGTTTGCGAGTTTATTATTTTACTTTGTTTTCTTTTTGGTGCTTTTAATTCTCACTTATGTTTATGTTTCAGTCATTTATTTCTTTATGCCTTGTTTATTATCTTGTTGATATATTCATTGTGTGGGGCTATTATGGATTGGATCATTTATATTATGAGATAAGCCCACTACCAAGGCTTGAGTGCACAAAAATTAGAGTGGTTGCGTAGTATCGATTTGCTAGACGAAAATGTCTTGTAAGTTGGTGCGAAGACCACACCTAGAGTAAGGTTCTTTCGAAGATGTTATTGTCGATTACAAGTTATTTTTGCGTTGGCAATAATGTTGTTAGAAGGGATTATTTCTCTAGTTTAGGAATCCTTGGATTTTTGAACCATTGGACCTCTCTTAGAGCATACCATTTTGAGAATATTGTTGGCTCGCAAATCTTTAATCGCGATTGATAACAATATTTTCAAAAAGGATCTTTGACTCTAAAAGCCACAAAACCTTACACAATAACCTTGTGAGGGGGTTCTTGGGTAAAAGCCTATAGCCATCCTATAATAGGGAGCCCACCTAATTAGGTTGTCTTGTTACCCGTTTACCAGTACCATCCTTGTTTCATATATGTGTGAATCTGTTACTGTCATTATGTTACATTCCATATGTGACATTTCATCCCATAAACATCATTATTGTATATCAAAAATGTATGCATTCCACATTCATCATCATGTGTGCATTTCACCATCAAAATACTTATTCCATCTATTTCCATTCATCCAGTTAACAAAGCAAGCTGATTCCCCGACACCGCTACGAAACCATAGCTGCTGTCAAGTTGAGAATGGAGAATCTAGAACAACACGATGTCGAATTCAGGATGGAGATTGATGATTTGAAGTCCGGAATGACCAAGCTCACAGAAATGATGCAGGTGATTATGGCCAGAGCTGATCCACCTCAAAGGACTGTCATCTCCGAAGTCGATACTGCTGTTGTGGAGCCACCACAAATTCAGAATGTTGCTACCACTTGGCCAAAATTTGGTCTACCACACAATTATTCTCCACAATATGAAATTAATCATGGAGTGGGTCAATCTGCTCAACAGACTGTTCAGATGCCTATGGTCACAGAACAACGACCAATCATCCACACCATACCTCAAGTTCCCTTTGGAAATCACTTCACATACCAAGCTGATGGCTCCCAGAATGGAGATCAAGTGCAAAATGATGAAGTTGAAGAAGTGAAAGAGAAGTACAATGCTATTGAGAAGAGATTGAAGGCTGTGGAAGGAAATGACACTTTTGGCTTCGATACCTCTAACCTTTGCTTGGTTTCTGATTTGGTTATGCCTGCTGAAACAACCGGCTGAACATCATCCGATAACTATATCAATGAAGTCGCCATCGAACGTTTTTTATCTCGTAAAAGGAGAAAGGCAAACGCATCGCGAAAACCTAAAAGGGATAAGGCACGGTCTTGCGACCGAGAGATAGGGTAAGGGAATCTATTACGCGAAGGGAAGGTATTAGCACCCCACGCGCCCGTAGTACTCTACGGTATCCACTTCTACTTTCTGTCTAATGGGTGTGTTTAAATCTATTTACTACTTAATTGCTAATCATGCATGCAAAAGAAAAGAGAAAATAAGAAACCACGGGGAAAAGAAGGAAGTATTTACAAAGTTTGCTCGGTCGAGCCCCGTGACAAGATGCCTACGTATTCCCGCGTGCAATGGGAAAGTCAGAGCGCCGTAGTTCGGCTCACTTGTTTTGGTGTGTTTTGTGTTTTTTACTTGTGAAAAGGTTTTAAACACAAAAAGAAAGAGAGCGCGCAAAGGCGAAAAAGAGTTGGTGTTGGTTGGTTGTTTTTACCTTGAGAAAGGAGTTTAAACCATTATTAAGTGTTTTGAGTTTGAAAAGAAAAGAAAAGCAAGTTTTAGTTTTATTCACAATGCAACATGTAAAAGAAACTAGCAAAGCAAAAGTTTATCCCTATGGTTTAAGATGAGGGAATCTCTACCTATGTTGACATGTAAAGGATGTGAATCCTAAAGTCTAGGCTAAAGAACCAAATGTAACCAAGGGAACCTGCAAGAAACAAACAAGCAAATATGCACAGATCACAAGTAGAATTGCCCTAAACGGGTCTTTAAATAAACCAGAGGGGTCTGAACATGCTCCAGCTACGGAAGCCCCTTCATGCATCTCTATTCCTACTTCTCATGGCAAAAGAAAGCTGTAAAGCCCTACTTCTCATGATATCTAGGAAAGCTGTAAGAGAATGCGGTAAATGGTGTAGCAAGTACCGAATGGATATAGAATCCGAAGAGCAACGCAAGCCAATGAAATAATCCGGAATACTTCAAGTACTGCAACCATGCAATGAGAGTAAACCGGTGAGAATAGCTCGAGGCATCAAAGCAAAGAGGATGCGCGCTTGTGCGCATGTGAAGCAACAAATGTCTGCAAGAAGGGAGTTAGACCCAAAAAGCAAACAAAAGGATGTACACGTGGGTGTACAAACACAAAACACCTGCAAGAAGGGAGTTAGACCCAAAAAATAAGTATAGAAATGCACACGTGGGTGTACAAATGCAAAACACCTGCAAGAAGGGAGTTAGACCCAAAAAGCAAACAAAAGGATGTACACGTGGGTGTACAAACACAAAACACCTGCAAGAAGGGAGTTAGACCCAAAAAAACAAGTATAGAAATGCACACGTGGGTGTACAAATGCAAAACACCTGCAAGAAGGGAGTTAGACCCAAAAAACAAGTATAGAAATGCACACGTGGGTGTACAAATGCAAAACACCTGCAAGAAGGGAGTTAGACCCAAAAAGCAAACAAACGGATGTATACGTGGGTATACAAACGCGTAGCAAAAGGAGTTGGACCCAAGAGCAGTACAAGGACGTATACGTGGGTATACGAACATGAGAAACCTGCAAAAAGGGAGTTAGACCCAAAACGCAAGCAAAGGAAAAGTGGGTGAATATGGACAAAACGAGCCGCATATGTATGCGTCGCGTATCCCTGCATAAAAGGGAGTGCAAACAGTAGCCAAGCATGACTAAGGTAATTACTGTTCACCATCAGAATCGAAAAAATCAGAATATATTCTAATATTAAAATAATATTAAAAAAAAGTCAAAAATATTCTAATATCCTAATATGTTTTTTATAGATTTTTTACATGTCAAAACAATCGAAATCGGGAACTAAATCGAACTAAATGTCAAAATTATAGTACATGAAACAGGGGGGGTGCAAACTGGAATCTGTGTTTTAAACTGAATCCTGTTGTTATTACTGCTGTGGGCCTAAACCAGGGGGTGTTTTAGCGTTTTTCGCTGGGCCCAGAACGAATTATCCCTAAGCCCGCTTTCCTTTTTTTGTTTGAGTCCAGTATGGTTTTTGCTGAGTCCAATTAGTATTTATTTATTATTTTTATATTCAGTTTATTTTTATATTCACATGCTGTCGCGCTTTATATTCACATATAATACAAACTTATCAGTTGGTCAATACTACAATTAAGTGAATTCAGATTTTATTATTTTTTTTAATTAAAACAAAACGCCACGTGTCAATATCTGGACGGCTGATATGGGAAAACGCATGAACGAGTGATGCTGTGCCACGTGTGGGGTTTGACGGAATAGGACCGAACATCGCCGGAAACCACCGTCTTCTCCGATGAGAGGACCGCCGTTCTACTCGTGATCTCGCGAGGATTCCGAATCTAACCTTAATATCAACCAAAGCCTACTCTATCTTGATGAAAATTGAACATGGAATTCAGATCTTGGGATTAAAAAAGCATACACTCGACGCTCACAAGCATGTTAAGACTGAAAGTCAGAAAGCTTACCGGACGGATGAACCAACCGTCGTGTTCTTGAAATCACGCAGGGAGTAGAGGAAAACTTCTATAAACTTTCTGATACTCCTTGATTGACATGAACGTAGATAATGGAAGAAATCCCCGAGAACTCTACAAACAATGGAGGTATACGCTGCGTAACTTGATGATCGTTAATCTGTCTTGCTTCCTATAGCGAATTCACTCGTCGATGCGTTGTGTTGTTGTTGCGAGAACTACGATCTTGAATCGGCGTATATTGTACATGTTGATGCAACTTGCAGATGAATCCCATGGACTACGGCGATACGGAGGCGTAGACTCAGTAGTTGCTCAGATTCTTGTCATCGTCCATCTCAAAGCGAAACGACGAACTCAAGATAATGACGAATGAAGCGGAGGCGAGAAACTGTTGAAGATGAGAACGATATAGCGCGAAGATGATGGTGCTAAGCCGCGAGGAACACTGTTGCAGTTACGGTGATGCGATGAAGAAAAGCGGCAGAAAATAAAGAGAGGACGGCGGTGCTGATGAGAGATCCGCGGTGGTTGCAGTTTGTAACTGTTTTCGTCAAGTTTTTTACGGCGACGGAGATTAAAGAAAAAGGAAGTGTTGTTGCGGTGCAACAGAATGGTTGTTGGCGAAGGAGTTAGTTACAGTGGTGAGTTGTGGTTGAAGATGGAGAGTTAGAAGGTGGATGAGATCAAGTGGTAGTCGTGAAGTCTCAGTGAAAGGAAAGAGGGTGTGGATTTGCCATGGGTGAAGAACAGCAGAAAGTGAGGCGAGAGGAATGGAAGGTGTGTGAGTGAGAAAGATTGAGATGAAGAAGAAATGGAGATGGAGAGAAAGGGAGTGCAATGCTGGTTGTTACAGTGAGTGGGAAATGAAGAAATTATGAGGTAAAAAAAAAAATATGGGAGGAGTTTTTCTTTTCTGTTACCCAGCAAGAGAAAAAAAATTGAAAAAAGTGATTAACATCAAGTTGAAAGTGTGAATGGAAGAGAAAGAAGGTCGGCGTGTTACTGTTAGTTTTCTTGTTTTTATAATTGAAATAGTAATAGTGAGAAAGTGAGTTTTAGCAGTGAGGGAATGAGTGAAAGTTGGTTATGGATGAAGGTTGTTACTGAGAAAGAGAGGGATGAAGGTGTAATGGTGAAGAAGAGATAAAGTTATGGCATTTTGTGTGTTAGGATGAAGGAGTTGGTTATATTTCTTAACATAATGCTGTGAAAAAAAAGAAAATAGTAGCAGCCAAAAAAATATTTTTGTTATGGTTCTGTTGGTTAAAAGGAACAGCAGCCCGTGAAGAAGAATAACGTGGTTTTTGTGGAGTTGTTTTGTTTTTTTTTTTTGTATCTTTCCATCATGCCTTCGAATTCGATTAACTCTAGCCACAAGCCTTTTTTCGATATGATGCCAAGACCAAAATTGGAGAGGACACATTGATGAACAACTTTAGTGTTGGAAATTTTCCGATTCGAAGTCTGTAGCACGCTTAAAATTGGTCCAGAAGATGAGAAATCATAATTGTCAAAATAGCGGCGATAACGGCAAAAGTTTACCGAATGTTTTCTTCATGACTTTAAGGTCTTATAACTCTCTCGATACTCGGCCAAATGACGTAAATTCAGCACCGTTGGAAAGCTCGCGTGACATACAACAACTTTATAGTTCGACAAAAATCCATACGAAGCTTAAATCTCGGAGAAAAAAGTGTTTGAAGTTTATCATATGAGTGTTCGATGAAATGCCTGGCTGGCTGGGCAAGTTTTGCACACAACATGTAGCAATTTTTCAACTTCAAGTTACCACTTACGACGCTCTGTATCTCCCAGCTCCGGCGTCCGAAACAAAAAAGTTTCTAAACGGAACTTGTAGAGGACACGGCGAACTTCATCTTTCATGTTCAGAGTTTTTCCGTGCGGCAATCGGATCGACGAGAAAACAGCTCCGAACATGCGTACACCAACTGTTCGATGAAATGCGTCTCAACCATGGCAAAAATGCTTGTGTTGTCTTGCGTTTTAACAACTTCAAGCTGTCACTTACGGCGCTCCGTATCTTCTAGCTCCGACGTCCGAAACGGAAAAGTTTCTAAACGGAACTTGTAGATGGAATTACGAACTCAAACTTCCATGTTCGGAATTTCTTCGTGCAGCGACCGAATCATCAACAAAAACAGCCCTGAACATGTGCACAAAAACTACTCGAACTTTACAAACATAATGAGTTCTTATTTTCCGAGCTTTATAACTTCCGATTCGGGTCCCGAATGAATTCGACTCCTTCAACAAAGTTTTAGACCGCCGTGAGATGAACAACTTTCCAGTTGAGCATTTTTCGATTCGGAGCCATGAACTATGATAAAATCGACCCTGAAGCTGTCAGCAAAAGCATAGAAACAAACACTTCAAAATATTTCTGTGTTGAGATTTGAGGAATGATAAACCGTAACTTCCGAGCTCTGTAATTTTTGATACGTTTCCCGAATGGATTCGATTTCTTCAACAAAGTTGTAGATTGCCATTAAATGAACAACTTTGATGTTGAACTTAATTCGAATCGACGCCTCGAAACACGTGTAAATTGCCTCTGAAGTCGAGCGCTTGAACATGTTAAAAACACTCAAAATTTTACTAAATGTAAAACTTCAAAAGTTATGAACTTCAAATTTCGAAGCTGTATAACTCGAAATCCGGGCATTTCTGGAATAATCTTCACAGGGACAAAGTCGGAGTATGAAATGCGCTCTTTCCAACGACTATCAATTCACAAACTTTTGACCACAGACGGGTAAGATACGGATGCGACAACATGGCTCCATGAACACAAATTACTTAAAACTTAGAAAAATTTTCTAAGTCCAAGATCACCTAAAATGCAAGAAACCTCATTTTCACCTGATTCTTCCGATTTTTTCTCAGCAAATGATCGCATTTTCTCAAATGTCGACTTTTGACCGTAATTTTGACCAAAAACTCCACTCAGTCAAACTTTGACTTTTGTTGACTTTCTAATACACGCGCTCAAATATCATTTTATCTGTTCGTTCTTGATTTTCTGATGAATCGCGTAGATCGATAAGCTAAATACCAATGCTTCACAACTCACGGAAGGCTATAGAATCAGTTCGACTTCAAATATCCGACCACAACACACTGTAGCTTGAAATTGTAATCAGCATCCACCTGATAGACGATCAGAACTCCAAAACCTCAACTCGCGAGATAATAATCAGAAGCATCTAGACACACATCTTGTATACTGAGAGGATGCTTGAATTGACAGACCCTCAAATATTCAACTTTTGAGAAACAAACTTCTTCTTCAGAATTGTACAGATTCATACGATTGGAAAATCTCGAACCCATGATCAATGCATGAATGATATGTATGCGATGCACCTATTAATTAAGTGTTAGCCAATTATTTATAAAAAAAATGAAGAGGGTAAATTTTGGGGTACAACAGCTGCCAAATTCAAAGTCCCTGAATTCGAGAAGTACAAGGGACTTACTTGTCCAAAAGATCATCTGACCATGTACTTCCGCAAAATGGCTGCTCATGAAAAGAATGACAAGCTACTTATTCATTGCTTCCAGGATAGTTTGACTGGAGCTTCTCTAAAGTGGTATATGAGCCTAAAGAGAGAGAACATCAACTCTACAAGGGACTTGGTTGAAGCATTCCTGAAACAATACAAGTTCAACTTGGATATGGCCCCTGACCGTAGACAGTTGCAAGCTATGACTATGAAAGACCAAGAAACATTTAGGGAGTATGCTCAACGTTGAAGAGAGTTAGCATCTCAAGTCAACCCTCCTTTAGGTGAAAAGGAACTCACAGGCATGTTCATGGACACTTTGCATCCAATCTTTTATGAGAAAATGGTTGGAAGTATATCTTCTGGTTTTGCTGATTTGGTTACCATTGGTGAGCGAATTGAACAAGGTTTGAAGAATGGCAAAATTGTCAATACTACCGGATCATCCAACAATAACAATGCTAAGAAATTCCCTAGTATCTTCCAGAAGAAAAAAAGAAGGTGAAACCAATGCAGTCAGTGGATCTCAGACACCACAACCTTACCAACCTGCAGTTGCTCAACAACCACCATTCGTGCCATATTATCCATACCAGTATGTTGCAGCAGCTCAATACCAGCAACCTAACTTTGCTTTGCCTCCATACCAACAGCCATGGGTGGCTCCTCCTCAGAATGCTCCTCAGATTCCTCAGCAGAATGCTAGGCCAAATTATCCACAAAATGCTCAGCGAAATGCTCCTCAGAATCAGAATCAGCAGCAAAATAGAATTCCCCGCTACCAGCAGAATGAGGCTCGCCGCATTGATCCACTTCCAATGACCTACTCTCAGTTGTGGCCATACTTGGTCAGTTCAAAGGCAATAGAGCCCAGACCTACTCAGCCTAAGACATCAAATTTTCCTGCAGGGTACAACCCTAATGTCAAGTGTGATTTTCACAGTGGTGTAGCAGGTCATTCAATTGAAGACTGCAAGGTTTTGAAGGAAAAAGTTCAAGATTTGATTGATAAGAAATTACTCACTTTTGCGGACATCCCTCAAGTGATCGACAATCCCTTGCCATGAGCAGCGCCAAGCATAAGCGACTCTCCTAAAGCCAGTTATCAGACGGGAAAGCTCATCCTAGTTACTGATAGTCATTAGGCCTTTTGTTATTTCATGTTGCAATTTTCTTATTTGTAATTTGCTAGTTTGCATTTGAACTTTGTTATCTTTAATCGTAATTTTAATGAAATGAGCATTGCATCTTTTGAGCTAATCATGTCATTTTCTGGTTTTTTACTTTCTTGTTGTCACTCCAAAATTTTCAAAACAAAAAAAACAATATTATTTCTTCCGCCTCACCTTCTTTCTGTTTAAGCAAACATTGGAGGGAGGATGATGATAAACAAATACCCAATTTGCAACAGTATGCTTTCAAATAAGACTTTGCTGATGATATACAGGAATTGCTTCAAATCCCCAAACAGTGGAGATATAAGGAATATAATCCCTCGTTAATCCCTTCGAGCCTAGAAGTAGGAGTTTCTTTCTGCAAACAGTTAAAACCCTTAATCTTAACCCGGGGCAGGGTAGTTGTTCAGTTAAAGCATTTGATACATTCGGTTTCCAAGAGAATCATGTTATCATGGATCATTCCAGATGCCTTCCCAAAGGTGAAGAAGTGAAGAATTCAAAGATTACAATGGTTGTTCCTCAAAGAACCATCAATATGGTAGTCACAACCATCAATTTCTCACATCAAACAAACAATTGTCGCACAAGTTGTTCAAACACAAAAGTGACGAATAAGGAAAAAGCAAAAAAACAAGAGAAAAAAGAAAATCAAGGAAGGATCCTCAAAGATCTCAACAAATCAAAGCAAGAACAAGCTTGTGTGACCTTCCAAAGAAGAATAGGTGACTGCCACCTCAAAGAGCATTGGTTCTCAAGCAACCACGTCGTCATTTTTAATTCCTCTTGGAAGTTGAATCAATCAATTAACTGAACGTAGGAATTGGAGAACATCATGAAGAATGGGTTGGGTACAAATCAAAATTTGAGCCTTCTATCCTTTGTTTCATAAACCGTGAACCAGACCACGTTACAACCTTCAAAAGACCTAATTGAAGCAAGGTCTCTTTTGAGAGCATACTAAAGCAAGGTTGCGTTAACCTGACTCCTCAGTGTTTGCTAAATTCATTGGTGTTGATACCACGTTATCACATCACTTTCCACATCTTAAATTTCAAATTTCCATTGCATCCTCATCAGGATTTATCCATCTATTTATCGCAATTTCATTTCAATAAATGATTTACTTTCAAAAGTTTGCATAATCATCAATTTAAAATTACCATTGTAAGAAAACAATTTCATTTGCAAGTTTAGCACTTCACATCAAGAGAATTTCAGCAGTTGAAGAATTTCATCATCATCTGCGAAGTTATCCCATCAGGGGCAAGCCATCTCTTCAAGAGCTGATCACAATCAGAGGCATTCCATTTTCAGAGTTCCAAACATTGGGGCATGTCATCTCCAAAGATCAACATTCCTTGTTGACCCAAACATTTACGAGAACTCAGCATTCTGGGGCACTCAAGGCCAAGACCTATCCATCTTCAAAGATGCTCACAAGTATATCAATTCATGATCATCAGCAATTTCTGATCTCACAAGAAGTGTCGGGAAGTCATGGTTGCAATATCCTGCCGAAGGACCACCTTCATAATTCTTTCTCATTTCGTCTTGCATGTGACTCTCAACCGGAGTACTTACCCAAACATTCAAATCATATTTCTCAATCATACTTGCATGCATTCATTAGTCATGCATTAAACCACGCATACCATTCATGGGGCATCCACTCATTACATAAATATTCAAAAAACTTAAAACCTTGCTCGGAATTTTCTACTGTAATCCAAGCTCTACCATACAAAAATCCAATTCTCTTTGGCCACGTCCAAAAAACCATTTTCTGCATTGATCACTCATCATATGCATCATTTCATGTGCGTTAATCTACATATTGAAATTATCATCATGTCACCCTTTTATCAACCCACGGGTTGGATTTTATTATTATTTTTCCTTGGTTGAGGATAACCTTTCACTTCTTGTCAACCCACTGGTTGAATTTAATCATTTACTATCTAGTTAATTCAGAGCATCCCACTGGTTGAGAATAGTTTTTCAATTCACCTTCATCAATCCGCTGGTCGATGTTGGCTTTCTTTCTTACTCTTCGAAGTCAATTCACTGGTTGATATGTCGTTTCGACTTTCATTAACCCACGTGTTGATGTTAAGTTTTTGTTGTCTACTTTCATTAACCCATGTGTTGATGTTAAGTTCTTATTGTTTACTTTCATTAATCCACGTATTAATGTTATTTCGTCTTTGTTTACCTTCATTAACCCACGTGTTGATGATAATTCTTGTAGTTTTGCTTTCATTAACCCACGTGTTAATGTTAGTACTTGTTGGTTGACTTTCATTAGTCCACGCATTAGTGTCAGTCTTTATTTTTGTCAATCCACTGATTGAAAGTTTTTGTTTTGACTTTCGTCAATCCACGCATTGAGGTCAGTCTTTATTTTTGTCAATCCACTGATTGAAAAGTCCTTGTGTTTACTTTCAGTAACCCACGTGTTGATGTTAGTTCTTATTTGTTGACTTTCATTAACCCACGTGTTGATGTTATTTCTTCGTTGTTTACTTTCATTAGTCCACGCATTAGTGTCAGTATTTATTTTTGTCAATCCACTGATTGAAAATTTTTGTTTCGACTTTCATGAATCCACGCATTGGTGTCAGTCTTTATTTTTGTCAATCCATCGATTGAAAGTTTTTGTGTACTTTCATTAACCCACGTGTTGATGATTGTTCTTGTTTGTCTACTTTCATTAACCCACGTGTTGATGATAGTTCTTTTTTGTTTCGACTTTCATTAATCCACGCATTGGTGTCAGTCTTTATTTTTGTCAATCCACTGATTGGAAGTCTTTGTGTACCTTCATTAGCCCACATGTTGATGATTGTACCTGTTGTATACTTTCATTAGTCCACGCGTTGATGATAGTTCCTTTTTGTTTCAACTTTCACTAATCCACGCATTAGTGTCAGTCATTATTTTTGTCAATCCATTGATTGAAAGTTTTGTGTCGAATTTCATTAACCCACGCGTTGATGTCAATTCTCTGTTGTTTACTTTCATTGATCCATTGGTTAATGTCAGTTTTATTTCTTGTTCTTTTCGAATCGATCGATTGATCAAGGACGCCATATTGTTTTTCATCAACCCACGTGCTGATGATAGTTCTTTCGCAATTCATCTTATTCAGTCCTCGTAGAGTTTATTTTTCAATTTTCATTTCCCCAGTAGAATCCATACATTCATGGCACATCATTTCATCGCATTGCATCAAGGACGAAATTAGGGTATTTTTATATTTAATTACTTTCAACCATTGATCCACGTTATCAAGCTGAAAAATAATTAAATAGGGGCAACTGTCACACCCTAAATTTTACCCTAAGTTTTTAGCCGCATTAGTACATCATTTTTTTCTTTTCATAATTCATCTACATCATTTACACTCAAATAAATTTTGACTTTTCATGTCGCATTTCTCATTTAACTTTGCACCCGTAATCGACAATTAATTTGATTCGTGCATCAAAACCATTTTTTATTATATATACCATTTTTTAGAAGTTAACATCCATTTTTTAATTAAATTGGTTATTAATGAGATTCACATTTCTTTCCATAGTTAATTTAATTGTCATGTACATAAATTACTTTGGCTTTTATCTCATAAAGAATAATAGTCTCATTGGTCTGGAATACTTTTTATCCAAATTTATCCATGATTAATCATTTTTGTCATTTAAAATAACCAGTTTCATTTTGTCACCACAAAAGTCATAAAATTCTTTAAATTATTATCTTTTCCTTGTTGCATCTTTTTTTGTAATTATTCATTATTATTATTTTCACAATATAATTTTAGTTAAGTATAAAAAGCAAAAAATAATATATGGATAAGATACTCTCTTTCAACTTATACTGTATAAATTCAATTAAAAAAAAAATACAAAAAAAAAGTTGTTATTTTTCACAATCTGCTCCACTACTTCTCCACCACCAATTTCTTGTACTCACCTGCAAATTCAAATAAAACAAAGGACAAAATTCAGTACAAGACACTACAGAAATCGGGTGCCTCCACTACTTCTCCTTACTACCACCATTCCATAACCTTATATTATACTACCTGCAAATAAAACAGAAAATCAGTACAATTTACTCCTTTCCACTACCCGATTTCACTCTTCTCCACTCTTCACTCCATTGATTTTAACAGCTAGCCTTGTACCTCATCCCTTCCTGGCCAAGTTTACTCCTTAATCTTATCCATTCCTCAGAAATCCCTCATCTGCCCTCACTCAATCTCATCTATATAACAGACTATATTTTCCCTCATTCGGGGACGGCTGGGCTCACTTTGACACAAGCGTCATCTCACACCTTCATCCTCGAACACACGAAATTCGCACAACCGTTCCTCACCTTCTTCACTCATAACCTGCATACACCCTCACAAACCTTTGCTCAAACCACAAACCACTCAGACAGAGAAGAGATTCGCAAAAGCAACAAACAGAAAGTGGAAGAAACCGAAACACATCATCAACACAAACCGGATCGCGAGCGAAAAAGGCGAGAACGAAAGTTTGAATTCACATACCTTTTCTTACTTCGAATGTGTGCGGTTTCCATTAATTTATGTTTTCAATCTTGCTATGTTACAGTGATTTTAATATGATTGGGGTCTGCATTTCGATTTGAGGATAGGTTTTGTTACTGTGTTTCTATGGCCATAACGTTTTGTAAAAAAGGGATACGGAGAAATCGATGAAACAAAGTAAGAGAGTTTGGAACAAGAGTGATAGCATACCGATGACGCAAGCATGAGAGAACCGTGTTTTTCTTTTGTTTTTTTTTTGTTAATATATAAGTAATAATTAATATTTAATAAAGTTTACAAACATAGTGATAAGGAGTGACGGCTAGGACTTGTGTTCTTCTAGGTTTAGATTTGTTCTTATAGCATTTGGGTGATCCAAGTGGGCCTTTGGCTTGGCCCATTTATGTGTTCTTACTTGATCATCACTACTGGTTTGTTTAATACACCTCCATGATAACATTTTATTTATGCTTACTTCTTTATAATTAAAAAAACAAAAAGTAGTTATTTCATTTGTTAATTTAATTTAAATACTAGAGATATATTCGGACTTTAATTCGTTTCTAAAAATATCAAAATAGTTTAGCTTATTATCTCTTAGAATATTTTTTCTTAATTATTGAATTATTGTTTATTTCATTTGTACATTTATGTGGATTTGTAATTATCGATTCAATCCCCATTTGTAAATTTGTACCCCCATTCCCCACATGATGTAATATTTTAGTAATTATTTTATCGCTTTATTATTTAATTATTCATCACAATACACAAACCAAAACATTTCAAACTAATACTCGATTGCGAGCCATTTTTATACCTTGAGTCGACAAAGCTTCGAAGCGTCGCAACGACCACACATTTGTGCACACACCACGCTTGCTCTTGGGCTTACAATGAACCTTTGATTGATTAGTTAAACATTATTTAATTATCTAATTAGGTTATTTAAAATTGATTAGCCTATCTAATTAATTTTATTAAACTAATTACTTGATTAAATTTCGTTTAATTAGTCGATTAAATTTATTTCGCGCATGCACTTACACAATTGTTAGTTGCTTTATCATTTATATGAGCCACCTTGTATGGGCTTTTAATTCATTTACTTGCTTGTATTTCATACTTGTATAATTATTACCTGTCTCATTTCCATTCTCGCACTTTGGTCCATATACCAATTTTAATCGTAGCCCAAATCAATTCTCTTCTCATCTTTAAGACCTTTCATAATAAATTCTTAAACCTCGATCCAACGTCGAGTGATTCTTCTCAAAAATATTTTCACAAATAAATACTCTACTTCTCTCTTCCCAAACGTATGGTAGTCAGTCCTGTTTTGACCTCGATTGTACGTTTGGTTTCTTAAATGAATCTTAATAAGTGAACCCCGTTTCACCTCACTCTTTTCTCAATAAAACTTTTGAGTAGAAAAAGATGATTAGGATGGTTCTGTCCACTCATCCGAGTACTTGGGACGTTAGCCGTTGAACGCTTATGGTCCAATACTTGTCTCCCACAATAAAATCAATTCAAACTCATCAAACCTTGCCCACGTGCAAGTCCATTTTTTCAAACACTCATCGCTCACACGCGATCTTCTTTCGCTCACACGCGAATTGCACTAGTGATGTCTTATCGTCCACGTACGATTAAGCTCCTATTTTCATAAATAAAATCAATCAACAAACAAATGTTCTCGCAACCGAGAACTACGTAAGCTCTGACTTTTCCATCGCACTTGGGAAATACGTAGGCACGAGATTCTAACATCTTGGCGAGCACACTTTCAAAAAATTAAAACATGTTTCTCTTTTCATTTCTCTTTTTTCGCATAATAATTAGAAGATTGCAAATTTAATTTTAAACACACAAACACGCTTAGAACTAAATGGGTCCCATCGAGTACGATGGATGTGAGGGATGCTAATACCTTCCCCTTGCATAACCGACTCCCGAACCCGCATCTCTTGGTCTCGAAGACCATTTTATTTCATTTTCATTTCTTTGGGTTTTATCTATATTTTCCCTTTCCTCTTTAGGAATAAATAAAGTTAGGTGGCGACTTCATTGTTTCATTTTGTTCGTAATCGAATTTTTTCGATTAGCGTCAACAATGTGTGCTTCGACTTGACATGATTTCTGACCTAGGAAATCACAAAGACTTTCTTCTTATTTTCTTCTTTCCTCCACGAGTCTATAAATACTCCACTTTCTCATTTTCTTCTTTTTCCTTCGCTTTCTTCAACCTTTTGTTAGAGAACAAACCCAGAAATTCAAGCTCATCATCTATGTTCATCTTCTTCAAATTTCTTCACAACTTCCTCACAACTTCTTCAATGGCGAATACTGAAGACATCACCACTTCTCCAGCTATGGAACTCCATCTACGCCTTGTCGATGGCAAACCCTATGTGCCAGAATCTTCGTTCGCTGAGGAGAAAATTAAAATCTGGAAATCTCAGGTACTAATTCCTTTCACTCTTGAAGGAAAACCCCTGGCTTTTCTAGGTCCTCTCCCTGCCGACACACCCTATGAAATATACGTAGATGATAAAGGGGATTTTTTTCCCACCAGCACTGCAACTAAACACATAGTTTCTTTTCCAAAATCTATTTCTTTGCAATACATTGATAGGAATTTCAAAATCTCCCCTCCTCTAAATTGCCCTGAATTTGGTACTTGGATGACACGCTTAGAAGCCGAAAAAAGAGATAACTGGAAGACAGTGGGCATTGACACACTGTTGGAAATCTCTCGATATGGGCAGACCTATTCTAGCAGCATGCTATTGGCCGCTTTACATTTTTGGGAGGGTTTAACAAATACTTTCCACACTAAGTGTGGTATGATTACTCCCACCTTGCTTGATGTTACGACCACTATGGGATTGAAACCCAATGGCAAAGTTTTCAACCACACTGATGACGACCCTCTGCCCATCAGATTCGATGTTGGCGAAAGTAGAAGCCCAACGTACAATAATTTCATCGACCACCATAAACAAGAATCTGGCCCCATCACTAATGAAGAACACGTAGCGTTTTTTACTCTCTGGCTCTCAGGTTTCATTTTTTGCTCTAGGTCGATGCAGGTGGCCAAGCAGTTTTCTTACCTTGCTACTCAGTTGCACAACGGTGAGAATATTGCTTTGGGCCAGCTGATTTTGGCCTCCTTATATACCTCCCTAACTGAAGTCTCCAACCAAATCAAAATTTTTGACCCTAATAATCCAAAGAGAAAAAATGATTTGATACATGGTCCCTTTTGGCTTCTACAATTATGGCTGAATGCCACTTTTGCTGAAGATATTAAACCTTTCAAAAGTAGGAAAATAGCCTTCCCTCAAAACCAAATGCATATCGTTTGGCAGCGTCTTCTGCCACTAACCCCAATCGACAAAACCTATCCTAACCCTGAGATCTTTAAATTGATATTCAACATTATGTTGATGAGGGTCGACTTTACAACTTCCATGACTCTATTTGCTGATGAAAAAGTGGCCTAGAGTGGCTTACCAAATTATTCCCCCCAGTGGAAGAAGAAGACAAGAAAAGATCTTTGATTTGCTGGAGACGCTTTTTGACTCCCCAATTCTTATCTTCTGTGGTTTTCGGCCTAAATCCAAGTCTAGTCGCTTATTAGCCTAACTTGGTGGCCCGAAAATTTGGGTTTTGTCAAATTGTTCCCAAATCTCCGTTCAATTCTCACGAATTGTTGGTTGACATCGTCTCCGACCAACCTTGGGAATCTGTAAAAGAAGATGTCGACACCCTTTGGGCAGAAAGGCCTATACTTACTTTTATAACTTTTTAGCCATCCTTCTACTGCACCAAAAAATTTGAGACTTGGTGGCAGTCATATTATATTACTTTTGTTGGTGACTCCGACAAAAAGATAGTTGAACTGATTGCAGCTTTTGATGTTTTTCATGTTAAGATGACCACATGTAAGGCTACTAATATCAAACAAATTCAAGCTTTCCAGAAGTATTTTAGGGTGGTATATCTACCAACTAACCTTCGTCGGACCATCCTTGACGCGACCCGAGAGTTAAGGGAGAAGGTAACCGACAGGATTCCACAGCTCAAAATTCCTGGTTACGCGAAAGACAAATATCTTTACGCACTTCATTTTGGAAACATTAAATTTCCTCCTTTATCGACTAGCCCGTTGACCTTAGATTTTTGTCCACGTATCCCAGATTGGTGGTATAGCTCTCGGTCGAATGTGGAGAATGCTTATAATAAAAATACCGACAGAGTGGTATAGCACTGGTTGCATGATTACCCAGGTTTTTTGCATATTGATCCTCAATATGTAAAAGAACTTGTTATTGTGCCAAATGGTAACAGCTTCTGGAAAGTTTTCTTTCTTTATTATCTCGACCTTTCCATTTATCTGACTTTGCAATTTTTCTTTTTAGCTATTCATCTTCAAGTAACACCACCAAAACCTCCTATTATCAAAATTGCTCCTTCGAAAACAAAGGTTCGATTCTACTCCTTCACCAATTATCTTTTATAACTTGGAATTTCTAACAATAATATTTTTGAAGATCGTGTTCTTGCAGGAAAAACTTTATTAGAATGATTTTAGGGATTTGGAAGCTTAAGTGTCGTAACTCAAGTTCCAAGCTTGTAAGTGTCTTGCTTATCCCGCTGGCGGGAGCCCTATTTATATCATTCCTTCCTTGAAGCTATTTCTTTCCTTCCGTAACTGCCTCAGCTCATTAATCATGGCTTTTAAGGCAAGGAGTTAGCTGTTACAGCTTGTAATCATTCACTAGTAACGTCTCATAAAGATTCTAGGAACTCTTCATCTTCATAACGTCTATTCAACCATTCCTACTAGAGTAACTGCCGAGCTACACTTCGGGCCGAAACCGTCCTCGTGTCTCTCCCCGAGATCCAAGTCGGACTTAGATCTCCTCTCTGATGGTCGAGACCTATCCCGGATCCTTGCATCCAGGCACCCATCTCGGCTGAGGATTTTGTGTATGATCAGATCGTACCTGATTATACCCCTTCTGATAATGAATTAATTTTACCCTTATTTAAGAAAACTAGTTCCCTTGTAGGTGTATTCACACATTTCTAATCATCTCCACTTTATGACTAAAAAATGTACTAATTTTCTTTTATCCTCCAAAGTCAGAAACGCTCAGCGAATTTGAATGTTTCCTCCAATATATCCAAAAGGTCCAAGAAGGACAAACAACACGTCTCTGAGAAAATTGAGGTATTGTTTCGACTCAAGCTCTTATCCCACTTGCGCAATTACTTCGACTTATCTCGTTTTTTATATGCAGCCATCACCTGATGTTCAATATCCTTAACACTCCCATAAATCCAAAAGCCATAAGAGGAAGAAAACATCCTCTTCCGAAGACAAAGTGGCAAAAAAGAATAAAAAGAAAGCCCTTCTGGCCCAAGACCTTGGAACAAAGGTCGACGATCAAGTCGAAGCAACAACCGACGTCGATGATCATCCCCTTGTCACAAAAAGGAGAGGTAAAGTGATCTTGGCTAAGAATCTTGAAGCTAACCTAAATTTAGGCGGTGATATAATAATGATAAATACAACCATCATCACTCCAACCCAAGCCCCCAGAACTATCGAAGTTAAAAATCCAGTGGGGGATATTGTTGTTGCTTCTGTCGAAAAGGGTGAGCCTGCAAATCTTAGTCCAGTGCCACAGGTATTTACTAATTTTTCACTTCTTTTCTTCTTTGTTTGCAAAATTCCTCTGGCTAACATCTGTCTTGTTTTCTCTAGGTTGAAGTTTCAGGTCCACAAAAAAGCGTGGCATACTATACTCCATTGTCGGAGGTTTCTTCACGTCATCATCAACATACTCTCGACGTAGCCGCTGGTGATTTTATTGACCTGACTGTTCCGGCTACTCTTATTGACTCTGATTCAGTCACTAGTCCTTCCAAACATGAGGGTTATAGTTCGACTAGCTTTGACTCTAGTCTTTCGTATTCCCTGCAGGATTCAGAGGCAGACAAACATGGCACCACTTCCGACAAAATTGCCGCACTTTCTCCAAATCCTCCTTCACCTGAAGGCAATCTTCAAATTTCTACTGAAGAAAAGAAGGTCGAATCACCTTCACCTTCAAAACAAAAGAGAACTAATTCGCCTAAGCCTTAAGAGGAAAAACAATTCAACTCTCCAACGCCTTCATCAAAATTGGGGATAAATGTTGATACTCTGGAAGCACTAGCAAGGCTACATAGCTTTGTAAGTTCTCTCACTTTTTCTTCCGATTCCGACCAATCTCAAGCGCATAATAATAAGCTAGGACCTGAGGTAACAAAGGTCAAGAAACTGACTGACAAAATTCGAACCTATGCTCCGAGCCCTGAGTTGCCTGCAATGCTTCATGATGATCCAGCTATTGGCGCAGAAATTTCGGATGCACTCACCCAGCTGAAAACTCTTGATATTTCTGACTCGGCTAAGCTCATGATGGAAGAGTTTGAAAATTTCTTTGCTCCTATGCTTGCAAATGTCGAACTCATGAAAGAGAATGAGCAGTTGGTCGAGGTGAAGTAGGCCTTTATGAAGGAAAATAGGAAAGTGGTGGTACAAGCTTATAAAGAGATCAACAGGATAATAGAAATGATTGAGCAGAAACATCAAGAGCTGAGTCCTAAAAAGAAAAGAGCTGCTGAAATACTTCATCGACTTGCTGATCTGAACAAAGAAATGTCTTTATTAAATGAGGAACCGGAAACCATTTCTACACAAGAGGAGAAGATTAACAAAGTTATAACTCCTGCTCAGACGCAAGTCAATAGGATGACCATGGATGCTGCAGCTGCAAGTAGTGTAATCTCGAATGTTGAAATAGAGATTATATCTCTTAAAGCTAAAGCTGAAAACTTTGAAAATCACACTTCGCGTCTCCAAGGAGAAATGCTATCTTTCCATAACAAATTTAAGCATTTCTAATTTTTTAATGATTATCCTGTAATCTCTTTAATTCCTTTTGTAATATTCGAACAATGGTTTTTTAGCCGCCACTTTTAATATAATGTCTCTTTTTTTTATGCCTTACATAATATGTTATGCATGTTTAGTTTTCTGGTTTCGACCTAACTCTCTTCAGCTTATTTTTTCGACAACTATCTATTCTGTCGAAATGTTAATTTCTTGAAGAATTGGCTTATACTTCTTTAAATACTTACCATTTACCCTTGGAATTTGTCGATCCGGGGCTAATTCCTCAAGCTCATAAGCATTGATGGAAAACACTTGTATCACCTTAAAAGGTCCTTCCCAATTTGGAGACCATTTTCTCAAGATTCTATCATTTCTGTCCATAGGCAAATATTACTTTCCAAACCAAATCATCGACAGCGAATACCTTATCCTTTACTTTCTTGTTATAGGCTCTGGAAACTCTTTCTTTCTGTCTTCTCAACGAATCAAGAGCTGACATCCTCTCTTTGTCTAAACCATCATGTTCCAGTAATCTTCATATGGTATTTCATGCTGCCTTTGGATTCTTACTGACTGCATATGTATCTCCACAAGCAACACAACATCATATCCATATATAAATCGAAATGGAGTAGTTCCTGTTGCTTCCTTAGGAGAAGTTCTACATGCCCATAAGGCTTGATCTAGTGTTTTATGCCAATTCCTTGGATTCTTTCCTACATGCTTCTTGATTAGGCTAATGATTACCTTGTTAGCAGCCTCAACTTGGCCATTTTTCGGAGCATAATAGGGATTCGATGTTAACAATTTTATTCCAACTTCTTGCGTAAATTCTTTCATTTTTCTTCTAGTAAACACTGATCCTTGACCGATTGTGATAGTTTCTAGAATTACAAACCGACATATGATGTGATTTTGTATGAAATCAATAACAGCTTTGTTGGTTGACATTTGTCAAAGCCACAACTTAGACCCATTTTGTAAAATGATTAATGTCGACTAAAATATACCTTTGTTGTTTTGAAGAAGCTGGTTTTATTTCTCCAATCACACCTAAAGCCCAGCCTCTAAATGGCCAAGATTTTATAATTGCATGTAATTCACTTGTAACAACATGTTGTATGCCCCCATGCATTTGGCATTCTTGGCAACCTTTAGCAAACTCAATACAATTTTTCAACATTGAGGGCCAATAGACACCTGAGCGTACCAAAAGCCATTTCATCTTATGTCCAGCTTGATGTGCATCACATGCTCCACTATGCACACTCGACACTGCTATATATGCCTTACTTTCTCCAAGGCATTTGAGCAATACTCCTTCAGCAATTTTCTTAAATAATTCGTTTTCTATAAAAACATAACTGAGGGAACGATATTTGATCTTACGTTCTGTCGAACCCGTAGGGAAACGCAGATAACCGACCAATGGATTTTTCCAATCATCCTCTTGCCCATTGTCAATTGTTAAAATTTGAAATTTTTTAGCATCTACATCCCCTAACTTTATAATTGAGAAATCTGAAGGAGATAACAAAGTTGCTCAAACTTTCTTTCTTACCTGAATAAGTTTCTCATTTTGATCTTTTTTGTATCCTGAAGCCTCTTGCGTTAAGTTATTAGCTTCTTGATTTTCTCATTGAGGTATATGTCGGATATTTACTTGTTCGAACTGTTTGAGTAACCTAATGGTGATCACAAAGTACATGATTAAATTCTCTTTGACACATCTATATTCCCTTGATACTTGTTTAATCACCAATTTAAAATCACCCATAATTTCGACATTCCTTGCCCCCAATTCTAGTAGTAGTTCAAGTCCTGTGATTAAAGACTCATATTCTGCTTCATTATTAGTGTATATGTCTTCGATTGCATACTTGAACTCTGCTGGAATTCCATTAGGAGAAATTATAATCTGCCCTATTCCAGCTCCATGTTTATGGCTAGAACCGTCGAAGTATAACTTCCATGGTACTAAGTAAACATAATTTTGGGGCATACTGACCATTGAATGGTCGATAAGGAAGTCTACCACTACTTGCCCTTTCATTGCTTTCAAGGGCACATACGTCAAAGAATATTCTGTCAAGGCTAAAGCCCATTTACCAATTCGACTATGTAAAATTGGTTTGGACAGCATGTGCTTAATAATATTGAAATGAGAAGACACATACACATCAACAGGCTTTATATATTGCTTCAGTTTAATACAAGAGAAATAAAAACATAGGCATAGTTTTTCTATATCACTATACCTAGTTTCAACATCATTTAACATTCGACTAAGGTAATACACGGGTCTTTCGACACCTTTTTCATCTTCCTGAACTAACATACTTCCTATAGTCGAATATGAAGCTGCAATATACAATCTCATAGGCCTATTTCTAACAGGAGGCGCCAATATTGAAGGCTTCACTAAATATTCTTTAATTTTGTCGAAAGCCTCTTGATGCTCCTTTTGCCATATGAAGTCCTCGTTCTTCAGTCGAAGCAGTGGTGAAAATATTTTAGTTTTTCCACTTAAGTTGGATATGAACCTCCTTAGGAAATTTATTTTGCCCAACAAAGACTGAAGTTCCTTTTTGGTCAACGGAGGCTTGACGCCCATTATGGCTTTGGTTTTGCTTTGACTCACTTCTATGCCCTTTTTATGCACCACAAAACCAAGAAAGTCACCTGTCTGCACACAAAAAGAACATTCTAATGGATTCATCTTTAATCCATATTTTTGCATCCTCTCAAATGATTTTCGAAGATGTTGCAGATGATTCGACTCATTGTTCGACTTTATTACAATATCATCAATATAAACTTGCATAAAATCTTCAATAAAGTCATGAAACATAGAATTCATTACCCTTTGATATGTCGCTGTTCGCGTTAAAAGGTGACGCGCCTGAGGATGCGAACGTGAGTTCGGATCTTCTGGTACACAACGATTTAAATCTTTTGATTTGTTTATAAAGATGCCGCGAGCATCAAGCTTTATTATTTTCAACACAAGAAAGATGATTTAATGATTATGAAAAAGGGGAAAGCTGAAATACCCTCAATTGATATTGGTATGCGTAACGACTAGCGCAAACTAGACGTAACGCATTGGGGAGATTCTGACTAAGGGGGATTGTTATATAAAGGGAATAGATGGAGCACCCTAAATATATGTAGTTATCTACAGCTTTATATATGAATACGTTTGATATGTTTGTGTGTTTTAATTGCTATTTCTATGATTGGGAAAGTTTCTCCTTTGGGATTTTAAGAAACAGTAGATTATGTGGGATTCTAGGTTTTATTATTATTGTGCTCGCAAAGATCTGTGGATCTTCTGCATACATATCCCCTAGTGGGAATCAGAGCATTTGTAGCTCGGATCTACAGGGTTCTATGGTTTATTTGGTCTGAGAGAGAAAGAAATTTGCTCGGCAAGGATGAGACCTTGTGCCTACGTATTCTCAAAAGGATGTTGAGAAAGTCAGAGCAATCGTAGTTCCCACTTATGCTAGTGGAAAGCAACGGGATGTTAGTAAGAGACAGACAAATGTCATCTTAATGAAAAAATGTATCTAATCTATTTTATCACATACACTTTTGAAAAGTTTGATTGATAAAAATCCTTCGTCGTAAGTATTAGGTGTTTTGCTTGAGTGTACAAGCGTTACCACTTACATGTTTAAGAAAGATGTTTGAAAAAAAAAGATGTTTGAATCTTTTAACTGTAAGTATTGGGTGTTTTGCTTGAGTGTACAAGCGTTACCACTTACAATTAAGAGATGTTTTTGTTTGAAAATAATTTGAAAAGAGTTTGAAAAAAGTTTTGACTGTATGTGATGTGATAGATGAGATACTTCTTCCATAGAGATGATAGATGTCTAAATCTCGAGGAGAAATTGATTGGATTAAAGGGATGCTTTTAAGAAGCCCATGGGTCCTTGTATTGTTAGCCCAAGAGGAGGCATTCCGAGGGTCATCGAGGGTCATCGAGGGTCCTTGTATGAAGCTCAAGAGGAAGCTATAGGGTATGGCTGGCTTTGGCTTGAAAGGGATTTCACCGAGAAATCATCCTTTTCTGAATAAGAGCAATTTCACCGGGAAATTTTACTCATTGGGGAATTTGAAAGTGATTTCACCGGGAAACCATCTTTTCAGGGTTCTATCTTAGCGCGGGTGATTCTTTGTATTGGAAGCCCAATAGGAGGCTGTTAAGAGATTTCATGTCTCTTTCATTGTATGATGCCCAAGAGAAGGCTAAACTCAATGAGGAGTTCTTTTGAACGAAGCCCAAGAGGAGGCTGACTCAACAGGGGAGTGTTGTCTTATATGAAGCCTAAGCGGAGGCTAACTCTGTGGGAGAGTTTCTTTGTATAAAGCCCAAGAGAAGGCTGACCCATGCTGGGGATAAGTTATCTTGTATGAAGCCCAAGCGGAGGCTAAACTCAACTGGTGATGAGTTGTCTTGTATGAAGCCCAAGCGGAGGCTAAACTCTGGGAAACATATTGATTAGTCTAATTGTTATGTTATTTGTTTAGACATTTTGTATAAACAGGTGTGTGTGTGTGATATGTATCCACAGGAGTTTATGAAGGAAATATAAACAATGCATGATGTTTATTTACAGCAGTTTGTGAAATATAAACAAGTGTCTGTGAAACGAACGCGTAAAAAAACGAGCGTAACTTGATTATTTACAAGTTTGTACTGTGTACAAGGAAATGAATATATACACGAATGAGTTTTTATGTACAGACAAAGATGGATGTACATAGGAGGGTTGGGACTTACACCGTAAGGGAGGCCCATTGATTTGAAAGCAGTTTCACAGGGAATAATGCTCCTTTCAATACCAATGGTATTCAGTGTAAAATGTACAGATGAAACGGAAATGATTGATCAAAGTTTATCTGTAAAAAGTATTTTCAAAAGAAAGAGTATCTGTATTATGTACAGATAAAAGGTTTTGAAAAATGTTTGACAAAAGTTTGATATGTACAAAGAAATATTATGTACATAAAAGAATGTTATGGGACTTACACCATGATGGAGGCCCATTGGTTAAAAAGAAATTTTGCTCAGGAGAAACCTTCCTTTTAGAACCAATGGATTTGGTGTATAGACAAACGAATGAAAACAAACGAAAGAAGTTTGTTTATGTTTGAATATTAACAATGATAATTTGAGTATGTACAAGTAAAACTAAATATGTACATAAAGGATTGGGACTTACACCATAAGGGTGGCCCATGATCGATTGAGAAATTCGAGAAAGAACGAATTTGTTTTATCGTTTTAAATCGGATTGATCATGGTAAAAAGATGCAAGTTTGATGAAATGTGTTGAAAAATGATTTGAAAATGTTTTGAAATGTTAAGTTCATTTATGAGAAGTTTTGAAAAAAATCGGAAGTCGAAAACTTGAAAAATTCACCTTTTAAGGAGGTTTGAAAAGTGTTCGGAACGTCGTTTTCGGCTCGATTAAAAATTAATCAGATGAAAATATTTTTGGATTTTTTTGACATAATCATAAAATATATATATTAAATGACAAGTGTGCAAAAAATCATCTCAAAATGAGAAGTTTTGATTGGTTAAAAAAATTGTTGAAGTTTGATAAAAAAAAACATGAAAATATTGAAGTTTTGTGAAAAAAGAGTGAAAAAATGGTCTTGCTGGGTTTTGAACCCATGACCTTGAGGTGGGGCACGTGTCACAAAGCCTTAAGAGCAAGCAAGCAACCAACTGAGCCAAACGCGCTGAGTGTTAGTGGATTAAAAAACACGCGTTGATAAAGAATTGGTTAATTTAAAAATTTGAAAATCAAGAACACATGAAGAACGCGCGCAACCTGGGTTTATAGTTTTTGATTTTCAGAATCTTTGATCCAAGCTATCTCCCTCGTTTCTCAATGGAATTGGACGATGTAAACATCAAAATGACTCGGTTTTGAACAAGGAATACAAAGGTGGTTGTTAATTTTATTTATTTTCAGTCAATCATGTTTGAATTTCTGGGAACTCGAAGAACCCTAGAAACTGATTTTTCAAATTAAATGATGTATTGTTCATGATTGTTTGATTTTATTGAGGGTTAAGGATCGTGTTAAGTGCAGAAAGAGAATGACCAAGAGTTTTTGTCAAAAGATTCAAAGAATCATGAGAACCAAACTCGTGTTCATACCGAAAAGTGAGATCGAATTGCTAGAACACTTCCAATTGTTGTTTCTTGATTGATTAAGCTCCAACGGCATGTAAGGATGCTCTATGGATAGCCTGCTTGTTCTGAACTTGCTTGAATCGAGCTACACAAGTCAACCTGCATACACTCAAAAATGAAATCTGGAAATCGTGTTAATGGTGTTACAGTTTGTTGTTCTTGTTTTGGATCACTCCTATGATGTTTATGGAAGGTGTATGATTGATCAAAACTTCAAGGAATCAAACCAAACTCCAGTTTCGATTGCTATGGCTTGTACAAGTTTAAAAATGCAAAATGATTTCTGATTTTAGCTTAGTACAGGTTGATTTTAAGTTTGGAACAAGTTTGTTAATGATTATGGAACATGTTGGACACCAAATTTCATCATGTTTCCATTGGATTTTCAAAAATGCTATGTTTGGCAATTTTGCTCTATGATACTTGATTTTCAAGAAAAGAAGAAAAGCATGTATTTGTGTATTGATTTTGGTGTTGATTTCTCTTGAAATGGTGAGCTATTTATAGGCAAACAAGCTCGCAAAGTTAGGCAAGAGTACAAGCCAATTGGATATTCAAAGTTAACTTAAGGGCAAGAATGGTTTTTACCAAAAGGAAACTTCCTTTTTTCACCATGTGCTATATTTTTGCATTTTGATCCAATCCTTTCAATTATCACTCTAGGCTGATATTTATCAGTTCATCCATCCACTTGGCAAGGTTAGAAAGCTTCTAGATGAAGAAACACAAAAATGACCTATAATTTGATGTTTTGATCTTTGAAAATCAAGTGTCATGGAGCCTTATGTTTCAATTTCAAAAGTGTATCTAGACTCCATGGATTTGAGAGTTCTTGGACATTTTGGAAAGATTTTTCCATGATCTACAACTTTCATGTTTTGAGTTTTTTCAAATTCCAATTGGAACTAGGTGAAAAAATGGCTTGAAGTTTGGAAAAAAAGAGAAATTTCAACACTTAGAAAAATTTCTAAGTATAAAAACTTTTGACTTTTTGTTGACTTTTCCAAATTCTTTGATTTTTTATGATCATGATGGATCATTTGAAGTATTTTGATGATGGAAAAAGTTTTGTTTTGAAAATTTTGACCAAAAGTCAAAGTTTGACTTTTCTGTGCAGATGAAATTTCATCAGACGTTTCGAAATCGATCGATGAATTTCGTGAACCTCTGTGATGTTTTGAATCCAGAAATTAGGTCAAGATGTTATATCTAAGATATAATGACCAATCTCTATCCAAAAAAGTCAATCACTGCTCAAAAAATCAGAGAATGCCTATGCTCGACCAAAACCCTAATTGGTCGATCCTCGATTGATCAGTGAAGAAAAGGGATATCTGAGGATTGAAAGCTGATGATTTGATCAAGATAGATCAAATGGAGTGAGAAAATCTCAAACCCTAATTGGTTGGCTCAAGAATCAGATGAAAATCTGATGCAACCCTAATTTTGACCTGTGAGTGTTATACTCGATTAATGCTGTCTGAACTGTTAGTTGTGCAATGATGCAAATGTAAGGTGGTATATTAGGTCAAAATTTGGGGTATGACAGATGCCCCTATTTAATTTTCTTTAACCTGAAAGATGAAGATGAATATCTTCGTTTTGATAGGTGTAAAGAGACTTAAATATCAGAATACGCAAAATTTGGACCTAAGATACCAAAAGATGCGGATGATGCAAAATGATTAAAAAGTTTTACCCAAAGGATGTCAAAGAAATGACATGATGGGGAAAAATTTATGAGGATGACTCGATCTGTTTTGAGAAAAGAGAATCCTATCTGTTGGGAAACAAGCAATATGTTTCGCTGGGGAAAGAATGATTCACAGAGAATGTGAATATCTGTTTCGTTTTGGGAAACAAAAGATTACCTTCATCGACTTTGTGACAATGTTTAAGGTAAGTGGAAATGATATTACCAATTATCAGCCTTGTGATATAGTATGGTAATGGGTTTTGAAGATGTTACCAATTATCAGCGAAGTGATAACTATAACAAGGTAAATCTTTGAAGGAGGTTGCTGTGTACTCAGCTTTGTGAGTAACGGACATAGTGTTCTATCCAGGAATGAACTGGAAAGAAAAGAAGTTAACCAAGACATTGTTCCTGATGAGAGATCATCTCAGTTGGGGAATGTGATAGAGAGAAGAAAATGTATTTCTCTGCTTGGGGACTTTGCCGGGGAAAAAGGAAGACGTATCCTTTTTGTTTGGGAATACTCCGTTGGGGAAAAAAGAAAAAAGTATCTTTTCTGTTTGGAGATATTCTACTGGGGACAGACTTGTACTCGTATGAGTAAGTATGATTTATACCAGTGATTTGGAAGCAAACATTTTGAGAGATGCAAAAAATGCAATGAATGATGCTATTATGTATGAATGTCATGAATGTTATATGCATGCTAACAATACTTGACAAAGACACTAAAGAGATATTTGGGAAAAGGACCGCGTCACAGTTCGAACAAATACTTGGTGAAAATTGCAGCAATGGTGCAGATATTCACTAATGAAGAATTTGAGTTGCATGGTTTACACTTTCCGAGAAAGGTATTTCATTGGCAACTTGGTCGGGGATTCTTTTCGGATAAGAATACCGTCCTTTGATGATTTCTGATGAGGAGAAGATCAGAGTTGGCGACTCCACTGGGGATCGAAACACTCTTGGAGAAACGGTTGAAGTTATTTCCGTGTTCATAGTTTCAAAGGAGAATTTTGCTTTTGTTTCAAAATTTTGAAGTAAAAATTCATTTAAAACATTTTAGTTTCAAAAAGTGATTTTCACAATAAAAGCGTTATTTTGCAAAACAGAATAAAGTAGGAATTGCAAACAAACGGCACAAAGCTCAAGTTTTACTGATAGAATGGTAATCAGCCAAATGCGTGATTCCATGAACTATTTACAAAAGTTGGAAATGATAATTTATTGGGAAAAGGCTATATTGAAAGCAAATAACCACTACTATCCCTAACAACTTGGAATTCCAACCGTGTTTGTTGCTTCAGAAGAGTTGATTGAAGATCCGTTGATGGAAAATTCTTCATGTGGACAAAATATCGATCGCATTACTTTGTCGTTTTGTATCCTTGTTTTTACCTAGATCGCCTTTTCAGGTTTTCGATCTATCAGGATAATTTCTGTTTTATTGTCTCTAATTTTTGCCTGGATCGCCTTTTCAGGTTTTCAATCCACCGAGACGCTCATTTTTGCCTAAGCCGCCCTTTTCGGTTTTTCGACTTACCGAGTTGTTCTTTTGTTTTTTAGACAAAATATTTTTGACTGCGTCAGCATTCATAGGATGTGGGAGGTCATCGCCGTCCATGGTTGTGAGAGTCATAGCACCGCCAGAGAAGCTTCTTTTGACGATGTATGGGCCTTCGTAATTAGGAGTCCATTTGCCCCTAGAATCTGTTTGAAAAGACAGAATCTTTTTAAGCACGAGGTCGCCTTCTCGGAATTCACGAGGTCGGACCTTTTTGTCGAAAGCTTTCTTCATTCTTCTTTGATAGAGTTGTCCGTGACGCGCTTTTCTTCAATTAAGTTCAATTGGTCGATCGCTTTGACACCATTCGCCTCGGATAGCTTAGTTTCCATGAGAACTCTCATTGATGGGATCTCAACTTCTACGGGAGCACTGCCCATGCCGTATACTAGAGAAAAGGAGTTGCCCTGTTGAAGTGCGATCAAGTACGATACCTGTAGAGAAAATGGCGCATTTCGTGCCAGTCTTTGTAAGTGATGACCATTTTCTGGACGATCTTTTTGATATTCTTGTTGGCTGCTTCAATGGCGCCGCTCATCTTTGGCGTAAGGAGGCGAGTTATGATGCTCAATCTTGAATTCCTCACACGTTCTTTCATCATTTTTTGTTCAAGTTTGATCCATTGTCAGTAATGATCTTACTTGGAATTCCATATCGGCAAATGAGGTTGTTCTTGATGAACCTCACAACCACTTGTCTTGTGACGTTGGCGTAAGATGCTGCTTCGACCCATTTGGTGAAGTAATCAATAGCCACCGAATGAAGCGATGTCCGTTGGACGCTTTTGGTTCAATAATTCCAATCATGTCAATGCCCCACATGGAGAAAGGCCATGAGAGGAGAGAACATTGAGTAGTCGGAGGCACATGGATCTTATCTGCGTAGATCCGCACTTGTGACATCTTTTAACGTGTTTGCGAATCGATTCCATCGTTATCCAATAGTATCCTGCTCTTAAGATCTTTTCGGACATTGCATGCCCATTTGAATGGGTTCCAAAGGACCCTTCATGCACTTCATGGATGATTGTTCGCTTCCGTCGACGATCCGAGCGTAACCATGTCGAAGTTTCTTTTGTATAGAATATCTTCATTGAGGAAGAAATTCCTGGAAAGCCTCCTTAGAGTTTTCTTATCCTTGTACGATGCCCCGAGTGGGTATTCTCGTGTTTGAAGGAAACGTTTGATGTCGTGAAACCACGGCTTATCGTCAAGGCTCATTGCAAATACATATGCAGGTCTTTCAAGGCGTCTGATGCGAATTCTAGGCATATCATTCCAATCGTTGACTTTGAACATGGAAGATAGAGTAGCCAAGGCGTCTGCCATCCGATTTTGATCTCGAGGGATATGATGCAGTTCAACTTTGTTGAAGAAAGTCAACAACCGTCTTGCATAATCTCTGTAAGGAATTAGACCAAGATGATGAGTTTCATACTTGTCTTTGATTTGATTGATCACTAGGGCTGAATCTCCATATATGTCAAGGATCTTGATCCTCAAGTCGATGGCTTCTTCAATACCCATGATGCATGCTTCATATTATGCTATGTTGTTGGTGCAATCAAATAGAAATCTGGCGGAAAACGGGATATGAGAACCCTCGGGAGTAATGATGACTGCCCCAATTCCATTGCCAAACACATTAACTGCTCCATCAAAGACTAGGCCCCATCGGGATTCTGGATCTGGTCCTTCTCCGGATAGCGGTTCGTCGCAATCTTTCATCTTCAAGTACATAACATCCTCGTCTGGGAAGTCATATTTGAGAGATTGGGATTCATTGAGCGGCTGATAAGCCAAGTGATCGGCGAGAATGCTTCCTTTAACCGCTTTCTGAGCACGGTATTGGATGTCATATTCAGATAGTAGCATTTGCCATCGAGCGATTCTCCCGGTTAAGGCAGGCTTCTCAAATACGTACTTGATAGGATCCATCTTGGATATTAACCAAGTCGTGTGATTGATCATGTATTGGCAAAGACGTTTTGAAGCCCATACCAAAGCGCAACATGTTTTCTCGAGCATGGAGTAACGAGTTTCACAGTCTGTGAATTTCTTACTCAGGTAGTAGATGGCATGCTCCTTCTTACCGGTTTCGTCTTGTTGTCCAAGTACGCAGCCCATGGATTCTTCTAGTACGGTAAGGTATATGATCAATGGTCTTCCTTCCTTTGGAGGGATCGGATTGGTGGTTCCGGTATTCTTTGATCTTGTCAAATGCTCTTTGGCAATCTTCGTCCACACTACCTTTTGATATTTGCGAAGTTTGAATATCGCCCACGATAGCGATCATCCGAGATAACGGAGATGTAATTCAACCGTCCAGAAATCCTCTTACTTGCTTTTCCGTATGTGGTTTAGGCATTTCTGAATAGCCTTGACTTTGTCGTGGTCGACTTCAATTCCTCTTTGGTGACGATGAAACCTAGGAGTTTTCTGATCTTACCCCAAAGGTACATTTGTTAGGATTCGGTGATGAAACTTCCTTAGTCGTTGAAACAACTTTAAGAGATAGTCTATATGTTCCTCTTTATCGACTTTGCTATCATGTCGTCCACGTAGACCTCGATCTCTTTGTGCATCATATCATGAAAGAGTAGTCATTGCCCTCTGGTTTCCGCATTCTTTAATCAAATGGCATTACCAGCAAAAAGTGCCCCATGGCGTGATGAAAGATGTCTTTCCATGTCTTGAGCCATTCGATCGATTATAACCGGAGAAACCATCCATGAAGGAAAAGGCGTTGAATTTGGAAGTACTATCCACTAGCATGTCGATATGCGGAAGTGGAAATTGTCTTTGGACTAGCTTTGTTCGGATCTCGGTAGTCAACACACATTCGACCTTTCCATCTTTCTTGGATAGGTACTATGTTGGCTAGCCATTGAGGATACTCGAGTGACAAGGAAACCGTTGGTGTTTTGAACTTCCTTTTAATTTTCTCACCATTTCGGGATGAACTCTCCTCGTTTTTGCTTAACTGGCGGACATTCTGGTTTTAACGGCAAGTGATGCTCTACTATGCTGGTATCCAAACCCGGCATGTCCTGGTAGGACCAAGCAAACACATCAACGTATTCTTTGAGAAGATCTATCAGTTTGCTTTTGACACTGCTGTTGAGTGAAGCTCCGATATTTACTTTTTATGTCTTCCTCGAACCCAAGTTGATTGCTTCTAGAGGTTCTTTGTGAGGCTAATGATCCTTTCCTCGTGCTTTAGCAGTCTAGAAATTTCATCCGGGATCTCTTCTTCAACTTCTTCTTTGACTTGAGGGATTTCAAAGTTGAGAGAGCGTAGTTCTTGCTTTCAATGGGTTTGTCCATTTGTTTAATCTGCATTTTTGATTTATGTTCGATTAAAAAAGTTTTTATCATCATTTTTTTGAAAGTTAATGTGAAAGTGTTGCGATTAATTTTCATTATGATTTTTTTTTTTGAAGATTTTTTATTGTTATTGTGTTTTTAGGATTATCATTTCGAAAAGGGTAAAATGAAAATAAACACGAGTGGAAACAAAACAACGCATTTTATTTATGTTTCACAATATGAGCAGGGCCTAAAATACAAACTCATTTGTCTTGGGCAAGACAAAGAGAAATTATTTAAAAGCTAAACCCTATAAAACATCTCTTCGCTTTGGGCGCGAGAGTTCAAAACAAAAGCAAAGATAAACTACTTAGAGCTATGAACATTAGTCCTAACTTCAACAGTTTCCAATAGTGACGAACTCCTTGGAAGTCGAGGTACTCGGGTAATTTTCCGCTTGGTTTAACCCTTGAGTAAACTTTGATTCTTTGGTGAGGGCTTTGAGGACTACGACGATGGCCTTTGCCTTTGGTCGCTAAAGCGATCTTCTTGATTAATGATCGGGAAGTATGAGAGATAGCCTTTGTACTTCTGTTGATCTTTGTGTTGAATATTGGGATGTTCCTTCCGGTCTTGAGTGAAGAGACTCGTTGTCGCGACACTTTCCGCATCGTATCACGAATCATACTCTTGATCTTGATGATCATGTTAATGTAGTGGTAACCGGGATCGGCATGATGAAATCCACAGACGTGTTGAAACAGAGATCTTCATTTGGGACCTCGATCGTTGATTAGTTTGAGAAGGCAGTATTCCTCTTCGATTGACTAGGGTAGTCAAAGTCATCACCCCATCCTGTGGGTTGGATATCTTCAATCCGGATTTTCGAGCTTTCTGGCGCAGAGTATTTCACCATGTAGTCGTATTTGCCACTTGGTTCTCCCAAGGTATCCCAAATTTCAGCAGGGACTGGTGGATTTTCATGTTGCTGCAAGGACATGTCTTTGAATTGATCAGTCGGTGCATATGATTCCTCCTGAGACACATATTCAGGGCTATTCAAATAAGTGCTCCATTCTTCAGATTCAGATGGATCATCTTCATCCTCTTCAATGGTTACAACATTAACCTCTTGCGGAACAGGGTTTAAGAAACCTCCACTGTGAAATACTTCCTTCATCAGGGGAAGTGCTTCATCTTTCTCTTGTTTTTTGTAGAATACGGGTGTGAACCCGAGTCCGGTTTTCATTTCATTCTTGACAGGTTTGATAACTTGTCCCCATCCTCGAGTATTGCCATCTTTCACCATTTGTGCCGCTTTATACGAAGAGATAGATGATCTATTTTAGTAGATTCATCTTCTAACGGATTTTACGGGAGATGCGGCGCTTCAATGTCATTAGCGTGATGAAGGAGCTGGATAGATGACTTACAAGTAAAGCTTGTTCACCACCGATGGTCACCAACTTTCCATTTCTCGTGAATTTTAATTTCGATGGAGAGTAAGTTACCCCGCATCGTGGATCCAAGGTCTTCCTAGCAAGCAACTATCGCATGGTACGTCCATGACTTGGAGCGTAATTTTGAAAGTGTGAGGCCAATTGTCATTGGGAGATCAACTTCCCCAATAACCGACTTTCTCGATCCATCGAAAGCTCTTACTATGATGTCGTTGAACTTCATTGGCGTTCCTTTGTAAGCTAAGCGAGCGCGTCGTTTTGGCATTACATTTAAAGGCGAACTGTATCCACCAATACATTGGATAGGGAATCGTGGCAAATCATCGAGATGTGCAAGGCCAAGTTATGATCTTTCCTTCTTCCGAAGTTCTTCGTCACTAAAACTCGATTATTGCGGTTGTTATGTTGGAGCGATCCTCCAAATTGGTCTATAGTCACATCGTGATCCACATAAGCACAGTCTAGTACTCTCATCAAAGCTTCTCGGTGAGCTTGAGTTAAGGAGTAAAGGATTGAAATTTTTGAAGAGTGCATCAATTGGTCTACGACTCGATATTCGCTCTTCTTGATTAGTTTTATCTCGTCAAAATCGAGTTGATGTTGGTTCCATCATAGAATCAATGTTTGTACAGGTTAACAATGGGAATCGTTGCGATTCTCGGAGGATATGTTAACTTGGTTTTGTTTAACAAGAGTGAAGGCGATTTTGGTGGCAATGGAGCATGAACTCGTCCACTTCGCGTTACTCGTCCGATTTCTGTTATATTGACATTAGCCGGAAGTGTAGGCATGGGTTTCTCCTTCCCATCCTCTATCAAGGTTGCATTGTACTGGTAAGGAATTGCTCTGGTAGAACTGTACGGAACAGGACCAGGTGGGCAAATCACCAAAGGAGATGTTGGAATGTTGGAACCACTGTATGCGATCTCCACATGCTCGGGTATGTTGAAACAAGGGATCACAACATTTACTTCGGGATTTTCCGAGTTGATATCTGAGACTAAAAGCTCATGCGGAAAATGCCCTACGGTATTTACGTCATGGTCATCTCGGTTTCTATAGATTTGTAAATCACCAATGTCTAACAAATGCTGAATATCTGCTCTTATGGTGGGACATCCATGGATATTCTTGGAACAGATATAGCAAGCTGCATAATCATGCTTAGTGAAGATGCTCATGGTACTGTATGCTTCATGAAGATGCACCAAGTTTCTTTTGACTAAGTTTACATCTGTGACAAGGTACCTGTCTGTATTCCTTAGCATTAGATTCACTGAGTGTCCACTATGGCTAGGAAGTGGATTGGCTTGCACATTCGGACTTGTGTTTCTGAAGGAAAGAAGATTAGCCTTTACTAATCTCTGTACTTCTGCCTTCAATGCTATGCAATGCTCAAGGTCATGGCACGGTGCCCTTGGTGAAAAGGGCAAGACATCGACTTTGTACCACCATGGTAGTTTTCGGGGACCGGAGGTGGTAACCTTGTCTGTATTAGATTCCTTTCTATCAGAGGTAAAGTTACGTACGTCATGGGAATTGGGTCGAACCGAGTGACCCGAGGCGACGGTTTTGGTTGTGAAGCGAGCCTGTTGGCGAGGTGTTGAGTTTGTTGACTTTGTTGAAATTGCGGAGCAATTCACGAGTGTGTTGACGATGGGTGCTATGGCAGCTACATCGTTGTTGAATGACATTCTTGCGTGGTTTCCTCGGGATACCATTCCTACGTCATGTTCTTTTTCCTTGGGAAGCTGGTTCCAACTTTCTTGGTATTACTAGAAGATCCTACTTCCTTGGTTAGGCGTCTGTCCGAACCCTTCTTCTAGTCGCATTCCCATGCTTACCATTTCGTTGAAGTCTCCGGAGCGCTAGCGATCATTCGCTCATAGTAGAATGAGTTTAGAGTATTCAAGAATACCTTAGTCATCTCTTTCTCTTCCAAGGCGGGTTGACTTGGGCGCAATTTCCCTCCATCGTTGCGGATATTCCTTGAATGTCTCTCTTTCCTTTTGAGACATGGGCGGAGTTGATCCTATCGAGCCATATCAAGTTGAATTTGTATTGCTGTCGAAAGCTTTACCTAAGTCGTTGAATGTTTGGATATTCGTCTTTGTCTAAACCCATGTACCACTTGATGCGGCACCGTGAGACTATCACGAAGTAATGAATTAACGGTGATGATCCTCATTGTACGTAGACATTTTCCTAGCATACATTGTAAGATGACTCGAGGACAAGAATTCCTTTGTACTTTTCAAAATCCGGATTTTGAATTTCGAGTATTTTTACACGAGGGACTAGCAGAGATCTGGCGCTTTTCCCAAACAATTCTTTCCCTTGAATCGTTTTATCTCAAGTGCATTTTGAGGAGTTGTTCTGGAGATTCTCCATTGAACCACGGCGTTCGTGCTATTTCCGGAGTGTGATGAACTTCTTCGTGGTAGTGTGCACTACAGTGAGTTCAACATGATCGGTTGAGAAACCGACATTGTTACTTGTGGAAAAGTTATTCCACGTTGTGGAGTGAGCGTAGCGTTTTGCAAAGTAGGTATTTCAAGCGAGGTTGTTTGAGAAGTCGGTTGGCGAACTCCAATGCCGAAGTTAAAGGCATTCCCATGGATAGCCCTCGGCATCTTTGAAAGGTGAACTCTTGCGACAATGGCCGGAGTAGTAGTATCCTCTGAAGTTGCTATTTGGTTATGACCGCCGATCTTGCTTGTTGACTTTCTTGTGGTGGCGAGTTGACCAAAGATGTGAGTCTTTCCACTTCTTCTTGTAGCGTAGTTACCGTACTACGGAGTTCAACGTTTTCTTGCTCAAAATTCTCCATTACTTTTCTTCTTTTGATCGGTATCGTGCGTTCGAGTTGGGCGGACGCGATCGAGAAACTCTAAGACGACGACTTGACAATTTTCTATCGAAAAGCGACAGTTCAAAGCGTGAATGATTAGACTCTAGATGGTAGACTTAAATGCAAAGTATGATGCATGAATATGATTGTAAAGAAAAGAAATTTCCAAAGAATTTACGCTAAGCGAGATATTTACGGCAAATATTTGGATGGAAAACACAATTTTATTGATTAATGAAGGAAGATTACAACAATTGTTTTTGTTGGAGCATTGCTCACACAAATGATACAATAAATGATAAAATTACAAACTAAATTAAACTAATTAAACATCTTCGTCGGATGGCGATCAAAGGCTTGATGCGACTTGACGATTTCCTTCCATAGTGAGCTTTTAGTTTGGCTTTCTCGACTTTTAGCTTGCTAATGACTCTTTTCCACTCGTTGGGAGCGGGCTTCTTGGTTGTCATTTCCTCAAGCTTTCTTTTCCTTTCTTTGGCGTATTTACGGATGGCGTTATCCTTCCGCGAATCTTCTCATCTTTCTCCATGAGCCATTCATCACGGAAGTAGGCGTCTTTTCATGATCTTTGACTTGCTTCTTGAGCTTCTTATTCTCAAGGTTAGTCTTAAGGAATTTGCTTTCCAAAGCTTCCTTCTCAAACCTTATCTTGGTCAAGGCTTCTTGGTATTCTCCACACTTCAATGGGAAAATTTGTTGATTTGGGCGGTCGAGAACATGGGATCCTCATAAGCGTAAGGCATTGAATTCCTTCTCTCTTCTTTATCCAAGAAGTGTAGGTTTCCATGGCTACACAATTCTTTGCCTTACCTTTTCCTTTCTTTCGGATGTGATGCCAAGCTTTGATCATCCTAGCCTTCAATCCTTGGGAATCCTCTCCTTCATGATAGAAGTAGCTTTCTCTGTAAAACCGGGAGGTTTACCAGAATTTGCGTATCCGGTGACGTTTTGCTAGGAATGGGTTGTAGTTGATTCCTCCTTTCGTACCAATGAGAGGTACGTTGGCAAATTCTCCACAGCTCTCAATGATTTCCATCTCATTGTTTGCCAAGGTATACCAATGGATATCGTCATTTGTAAGAGACATGAGTCTTCTTGACCAATGCCACTCGTCTTTGTTTTCGGAAGATAGGAGATTTAGGCGGTGTGAGACAATCCATTTGAAAAGCAGGTACACAACACACGATAGTTCCGTCTCCTTGGCGATTCCTATGATGAATAGAGGCGTACGTGTCACCAAGCGAGTGGGAGCAGATTTCCAATCGAAAGATCCTTATGGCGTTGATATCAACAAAATTTGGGACGTTGGGAAACAACACCAATCCATAGAGGAGTAAAGCTAAAATAGCTTCAAAGGCTACCATACTACCGAGAGAACTTGAGAGCCTTCTCCATTAGGAACTTTGAAGTTAGTCCTAAGAGTTTTCCTCTGGTAGTTAGGTTTTGTCTATCTCGTTTCTTTAAATGAGTCATTGTTGCAATGACTTGTGACTTAGGAATGGCTTCAAACCATTGAAAGGCACTTTGTCGATTGAGATTCCTAGGATATCGCATACTCTTCCAAAGTAGGCATCAACCGATAATCGGGAAAGTGAAGCGATAGGCGGATCGTAGAAGAGCGAAGGTTTTGAGAAGTCCTTCATCAGCGTTAGCGTTCAAAAGAAAAGAGTTCCATAGCGTTTTCGAAATCGAGGGATCTTCTACCAAGGATGCTAACTCTTTCAACTTTCCTCGTCGGAATCCTAAAGCGTATCTTTTGGTGAATCTTCCTCGGCGTCCATCACTCTAACCTAAAATATTTTACAAAGAAAAATCTCTAAATTCTTTGGAAATGGGAAGAGAAATGAAGTTTTTTTGTTTTGAATGAATGAATGAATGCATGAATCGGCAAACATGGTTAGTAGTTATACACGCAAGCGCTTGAGTCACGAGCATGAAGCCAGCGATAAGAATCAACGGGTTAAGTTCTAAGGGCTTATTCATCGTGAAGCGGGTTCTACGATATACAGCTCAACACTCCCTTCAAAACATTATTGGATTTGTTGAATACTCGATGGTCCAATAATATTTTCAAGAGAAACTACTTTGATCGTAGTATCGCATGACAATTACTCTAGGCTTACACCGAATAATCTACTACATCCTAATGGCGGGATGGTTTATGTGTTCTGATCCACTCGACTTCTTAAGTTCCCAAAATATCTTCGCAATTACTTGCTTAAACACAATACCCTCAAGACAACCTCCATGCGGAAATATTAACTTCGAAAGCATTGAGCGCTCACGTATTAATATCTCCACCTAGATCTTAAAATGTTTCTTAAATCCGGTTAGGATTTCTTTCCATCAAGTGAAATCGCGAAACACACAATAAAGAAAAAGATATATGCAAAATATGAAAAGCTTATCCCTTTCTTTTCTTTTGAAAACAAAAAAGCTTGGTGCTCTCGGCGAGTAGCGTTTTCTTTTTGAAAATCAAAGTTTCGTTCTCCCAGAGTCGCCATTTTTCTGTAAAGGTGACGCTGAGGATCGACGTGAGTTCGGATCTTCGCACGCAACGATTTAAATCTTTTGATTTGTTTATAAAGATGCCGAGCATCAAGCTTTATTATTTTCAACACAAGAAAGATGATTTAATGATTATGAAAAGGGAAAGTGAAATACCCTCAATTGATATTGGTATGCGAACGACTAGCGCAAACTAGACATAACGCATTGGGGAGATTCGAGTAAGGGGATTGTTATATAAAGGGAATAGATGGAGCACCCTAAATATATGTAGTTATCTACACTTTATATATGAATATGTTTGATATGTTTGTGTGTTTTAATTGCTATTTCTATGATTGGGAAAGTTTCTCCTTTGGGATTTTAAGAAAGAGATTATGTGGGATTCTAGGTTTTGTTATTATTGTGCTCGCAAAGATCGTGGATCTTACGCATACATATCTAGTGGGAATCGAGCATTTGTAGCTCGGATCTACGGTTCTATGGTTTGTTTGGTGCGAGAGAGAAGAAATTTGCTCGGCAAGGATGAGACCTTGTGCCTCGTATTCTCAAAGGATGTTGAGAAAGTCGAGCAATCGTAGTTCCCACTTATGCTAGTGGAAAGCAGCGGGATGTTAGTAAGAGAGCACAAATGTCATCTTAATGAAAAATGTATCTAATCTATTTCATCACATACACTTTTGAAAAGTTTGATTGATAAAATCTTTCGTCGTAAGTATTAGGTGTTTTGCTTGAGTGTACAAGCGTTACCACTTACATGTTTAAGAAAGATGTTTGAAAAAAGATTTGAATCTTTTAGCTGTAAGTATTGGGTGTTTTGCTTGAGTGTACAAGCGTTACCACTTACAATTAAGAGATGTTTTGTTTGAAAATAATTTGAAAAGAGTTTGAAAAAGTTTTGACTGTATGTGATGTGATAGATGAGATACTTCTTCCATAGAGATGATAGATGTCTAAATCTCGAGGAGAAATTGATTGGATTAAAGGGATGCTTTTAAGAAGCTCATGGGTCCTTGTATTGTTAGCCCAAGAGGAGGCATTAGGGTCATCGAGGGTCCTTGTATGAAGCTCAAGAGGAAGCTATAGGGTATGGTGGCTTTGGCTTGAAAGGATTTCACGAGAAATCATCCTTTTCGAATAAGAGCAATTTCAGGAAATTTTACTCATTGGGAATTTGAAAGTGATTTCAGGAAACCATCCTTCGGGTTCTATCTTAGCGGGTGATTCTTTGTATTGGAAGCCCAATAGGAGGCTGTTAAGAGATTTCATGTCTCTTTCATTGTATGATGCCCAAGAGAAGGCTAAACTCAATGAGGAGTTCTTTTGAACTGACTTAATAAAGAGAGGCTAACTTGGGAAGTTTGTTTAGATAAGTTATCTTGTATAAATGTGTGTGTGATATGTATCCAGCGGAGGGAAAGTATTATTGTCTAAGGAAATATAAACAATGCATGTGTGTTTATTTACAGGAGTTTTGAAGGAAATATAAACAATGCATGATGTCGTGAAATATAAACGCTAAAAACGAGCGTAACTTGATTATTTACAAGTTTGTATTGTGTACAAGGAAATGAATATATACACGAATGAGTTTTTATGTACAGACAAAGATGGATGTACATAGGAGGGTTGGGACTTACACCGTAAGGGAGGCCCATTGATTTGAAAGCAGTTTCACAGGGAATAATGCTCCTTTCAATACCAATGGTATTCAGTGTAAAATGTACAGATGAAACGGAAATGATTGATCAAAGTTTATCTGTAAAAAGTATTTTCAAAAGAAAGAGTATCTGTATTATGTACAGATAAAAGGTTTTGAAAAATGTTTGACAAAAGTTTGATATGTACAAAGAAATATTATGTACATAAAAGAATGTTATGGGACTTACACCATGATGGAGGCCCATTGGTTAAAAAGAAATTTTGCTCAGGAGAAACCTTCCTTTTAGAACCAATGGATTTGGTGTATAGACAAACGAATGAAAACAAACGAAAGAAGTTTGTTTATGTTTGAATATTAACAATGATAATTTGAGTATGTACAAGTAAAACTAAATATGTACATAAAGGATTGGGACTTACACCATAAGGGTGGCCCATGATCGATTGAGAAATTCGAGAAAGAACGAATTTGTTTTATCGTTTTAAATCGGATTGATCATGGTAAAAAGATGCAAGTTTGATGAAATGTGTTGAAAAATGATTTGAAAATGTTTTGAAATGTTAAGTTCATTTATGATAAGTTTTGAAAAAATCGAAGTCGAAAACTTGAAAAATCACCTTTTAAGGAGGTTTGAAAAGTGTTCGAACGTCGTTTTGCTCGATTAAAATTAATCAGATGAAAATATTTTTGGATTTTTGACATAATCATAAAATATATATATTAAATGACAAGTGTGCAAAAATCATCTCAAAATGAGAAGTTTTGATTGGTTAAAAAATTGTTGAAGTTTGATAAAAAAACATGAAAATATTGAAGTTTTGTGAAAAAGAGTGAAAAATGGTCTTCTTGGGTTTTGAACCCATGACCTTGAGGTGGGGCACGTGTCACAAAGCCTTAAGAGCAAGCAAGCAACCAAGCGAGCCAAACGCTGAGTGTTAGTGGATTAAAACACGCGTTGATAAAGAATTGGTTAATTTAAAATTTGAAAATCAAGAACACATGAAGAACGCAAACTGGGTTTATAGTTTTGATTTTGAATCTTTGATCAAGCTATCTCCCTCGTTTCTCAATGGAATTGGGCGATGTAAACATCAAAATGACTCGGTTTTGAACAAGGAATACAAAGGTGGTTGTTAATTTTATTTATTTTTCAATCATGTTTGAATTTGGAACTCGAAGAACCCTAAACGATTTTTCAAATTAAATGATGTATTGTTCATGATTGTTTGATTTTATTGAGGGTTAAGGATCGTGTTAAGTGCGAAAGAGAATGGCCAAGAGTTTTTGTCAAAGATTCAAAGAATCATGAGAACCAAACTCGTGTTCATACTGGAAAAGTGAGATCGAATTCATTCTAGAACACTTCCAGTTGTTGTTTCTTGATTGATTAAGCTCCAACGGCATGTAAGGATGCTCTATGGATAGCCGCTTGTTACGAACTTGCTTGAATCGAGCTACACAAGTCAACTGCATACACTCAAAATGAAATCTGAAATCGTGTTAATGGTGTTACAGTTTGTTGTTCTTGTTTTGGATCACTCCTATGATGTTTATGGAAGGTGTATGATTGATCAAAACTTCAAGGAATCAAACCAAACTCCGTTTCGATTCTATGGCGGTTTGTACAAGTTTAAAAATGCAAAATGATTTCGATTTTAGCTTAGTAGGTTGATTTTAAGTTTGGAACAAGTTTGTTAATGATTATGGAACATGTTGGACACCAAATTTCATCATGTTTCCATTGGATTTTCAAAATGCTATGTTTGGCAATTTTGCTCTATGATACTTGATTTTCAAGAAAGAAGAAAACATGTATTTGTGTATTGATTTTGGTGTTGATTTCTCTTGAAATGGTGAGCTATTTATAGGCAAACAAGCTCTGCAAAGTTAGGCAAGAGTACAAGCCAATTGGATATTCAAAGTTAACTTAAGGGGCAAGAATGGTTTTTTACCAAAAAAGGAAACTTCCTTTTTCACCATGTGCTATATTTTGCATTTGATCCAATCCTTTCAATTATCACTCTAGGCTGATATTTATCAGTTCATCCATCCACTTGGCAAGGTTAGAAAGCTTCTAGATGAAGAAACACAAAAATGACCTATAATTTGATGTTTTGATCTTTGAAAATCAAGTGTCATGGAGCCTTATGTTTCAATTTCAAAAGTGTATCTAGACTCCATGGATTTGAGAGTTCTTGGACATTTTGGAAAGATTTTTCCATGATCTACAACTTTCATGTTTTGAGTTTTTTCAAATTCCAATTGGAACTAGGTGAAAAAATGGCTTGAAGTTTGGAAAAAAAGAGAAATTTCAACACTTAGAAAAATTTCTAAGTATAAAAACTTTTGACTTTTTGTTGACTTTTCCAAATTCTTTGATTTTTTATGATCATGATGGATCATTTGAAGTATTTTGATGATGGAAAAAGTTTTGTTTTGAAAAATTTGACCAAAAGTCAAAGTTTGACTTTTCTGCAGATGAAATTTCATCGACGTTTACGAAATTGTGATGAATTTCGTGAACCTCTGTGATGTTTTGAATCCGAAATTAGGTCAAGATGTTATATCTAAGATATAATGACCAATCTCTATCCAAAAAAGTCAATCACTGCTCAAAAAATCAGAGAATGCCTATGCTCGACCAAAACCCTAATTGGTCGATCCTCGATTGATCGATGAAGAAAAGGGATATCGAGGATTGAAGCGATGATTTGATCAAGATAGATCAAATGGAGTGAGAAAATCTCAAACCCTAATTGGTTGGCTCAAGAATCGATGAAAATCGATGCAACCCTAATTTTGACTGTGAGTGTTATACGATTAATCTTGTCGAATCATTGGTTGTGCAATGATGCAAATGTAAGGTGGTATATTAGGTCAAAATTTGGGGTATGACAGATGCCCCTATTTAAGTTTCTTTAACCTGAAAGATGAAGATGAATATCTTTGTTTTGATAGGTGTAAAGAGACTTAAATATCGAATCTAAAATTTGGACCTAAGATACCAAAAGATGCGGATGATGCAAAATGATTAAAAAGTTTTACCCAAAGGATGTCAAAGAAATAACATGATGGGGAAAAATTTATAAGGATGACTCGATCTGTTTTGAGAAAAGAGAATCCTATCTGTTGGGAAACAAGCAATATGTTTCGCTGGGGAAAGAATGATTCACAGAGAATGTGAATATCTGTTTCGTTTGGGAAACAAAAGATTACCTTCATCGACTTTGTGACAATGTTTAAGGTAAGTGGAAATGATATTACCAATTATCAGCCTTGTGATATAGTATGGTAATGGGTTTTGAAGATGTTACCAATTATCAGCGAAGTGATAACTATAACAAGGTAAATCTTTGAAGGAGGTTGCTGTGTACTCAGCTTTGTGAGTAACGGACAGTGTTCTATCCAGGAATGAACTGGAAAGAAAAGAAGTTAACCAAGACATTGTTCGATGAGAGATCATCTCGGTTGGGAATGTGATAGAGAAGAAAATGTATTTCTGCTTGGGGACTTTGCCGGGAAAAAGGAAGGCGTATCCTTTTGTTTGGGAATACCGTTGGGGAAAAAGAAAAAGTATCTTTTACGTTTGGAGATATTCTCTTGGGATGACTTGTACTCGTATGAGTAAGTATGATTTATACCAGTGATTTGGAAGCAAACATTTTGAGAGATGCAAAAAATGCAATGAATGATGCTATTATGTATGAATGTCATGAATGTTATATGCATGCTAACAATACTTGACAAAGACACTAAAGAGAGTATTTGGGAAAAGGACCGCGTCACAGTTCGAACAAATACTTGGTGAAAATTGCAGCAATGGTGCAGATATTCACTAATGAAGAATTTGAGTTGCATGGTTATAGCCAGATATTCTCTTGGGCAACGAAATTCCGTCTTCGGCACATCTTCATCTGCAATAAAAATTTGGTTATAGCCAGAATAACCATCAAGCATACTTAAATATTCAAAACCAGCGGCAGAGTCGACTAACATTTCTGCCACGGGCATAACATATTCATCTTTAGGAGTGGCAGCATTTAAATCTCTAAAATCAATGCACACTCTTAATTTACCATTTTTCTAAATCATTGGCACTATATTTGCCAACCAATCGATATACCTTGCAGTTCCTATAAATCTGCTTTTGAGGAGCCTTCCGATCTCCTCCTTGATTCGACATTACTGCCAGAGCAAAACGCCTGGGTGTCTGCTTTACTGGCTTCTTTCCAGCTTTTATTGGAAGTCTTAATTCGACCAAATCCCTGCTTAAACCTGACATTTCATTATAGTCTCAAGTAAAACAATCTTTAAATTCTTTTAACAAAGATATTACCTTAGATTTCAGCCTTTGGTCAATATTGGCGCTGATATAAGTTGGTTGTTTTTCCCCATCTTTGCCAAGATTTATTTCTTCTAAAGGATCTTGTGGTTGCATCTTTTTAAGAGAAATAGGATCTTTTTCAAAGCCAAAAGGTTCATCGTCATATATGCAGTAGAGACGTTGCGTACCGACGTTTTCTTTGATCTCTTTATCTTTATCTGGTGGTTTTGGCTAAATAGCCAAAATGAAATCTTCCTCCAAAATTTGTAGTTTATTGGCTTCGACATTCATATTTTCTTCAGCTTCTAGTGTTGAATTTATTTTATTTTTGGTAATATACGCTGAAATCCTTCTTAGAGCTTCAAGCTCATACATCATTATCACTGATGTCGCCCTAGCCTGTCGGCCGATTTTCAACATATGGATCCTCTAAGGGTTCAACATCCCATATGAAACCATGGATTTCATGCAGTTTTAGGGAAACAAATGCCTCATCCAAGTTGGCATACATTTCTTCAGCAGGTAAACATGGTGATATATTAGCAAGTTTCCTATCAAATTGCTTTTTTCTAATATTATTAACATCGGCCATGAAATACCCTTGGTCGGCCTCGATGTTTTCCACAATGTCATCTTCCCTCCAGATTACTAAGCGTTGATGCATGGAAGAAGACATTGCTCCAATACCATGAAGCCATTCTCTACCTACTAAGAGATTATAACTTGGCTTCCCTTGAATCACCATAAAAATTGTCGGCCTAGTTACTGAGCCAAAAATAATGTCTACCTAGATCAGTCCCATAGTGTTCCTGGTTCTTCCTTCGTAGTCTGATAAGACCATGTTATGGGACCTGATATCAGTGTCGAACTTACCGATTTTCTTCAAAATATGGTGTGGCATGATGTTGACCGTCGCACCACAATCTACCAACACCTTGTTGATAAAAATACCTTCGACTTTAGCCCTGATCAACAGAGGCTTCAGGTGGCTTCTCATCGCCATGTCGGGCCTTTCAAAAAAGGCATCTTGGTTCTCTATTGAACCATTATTCATGACGAAATAGCACGTTGGCTTGTGCAAAGCCATCTCTTCAGCATCGACATCAACATAATCTTCTACCTCTGTCGAACATTCATACTCCGCATGGGAGAATTGACACTACATTGACTAGAATGTTAGACTCTCTTCAGAATATGACTTAAAGTCATCAGTTGCTTCTTTAGAACATTTGGCTACAGGTCGATTTACGAATTCCCTAATTCGTTCTTCGGCAGCAATGTCGACCTTTACCTTGTATTGTTTTTTATTGCCTGCTTTATTCGTGGCAACCCGCTTAGCAGCAGCTGCTATTCTTGCAACTTGTTTTTCGACGCTGAAAGCGTCTCCATTGAGTACGGGACATGGGATTATTTCCCATTTAGTTCTTAGAAACTTGACTATTTCTCTCTGTCTTGAACTCGTGTCGGTAATTGAAAGCCGACTTTCCTTTTATATCCCTAGCAATAAAATCGACAGTTGATTCCCCTATCCTGCCTTGAGGCTTAATCCATGTGCCTCTTGGAGCAGCATCAGAAGGGATAAAGCTCTTTGGCTTATCCTGAGAGCTTCCCACAATTCTCCTAGGATCCCTTGGATTAGGCAACCGCTGGTTGTATACTTTGGGCTTGTTTTTCTCTAGCTGTAACTTTTGAAAGTTCTCAGCAGAAATTTTATCAGTAACAGCTCCACATCTAGGGCACAAACACACTTTTGAGCCCTTGTTTTTGCACCGATAGAGGAAATCTAGCAAATCCTCATCTGCCTTGGGATAAACATCAGCTAAGTCGACATTGGGACTTTCGCCAGTACTTTCCTCGACCATATTGTCTTCAGGAAATTCTGTCGATTCCACCATGTTTATCTCAACAGGTTCAACAAATAACGCTTCCTCCTGCCTTGGAGGATCAATGTCGATTTTCATCTTCCTAGCAGCGAACTTCAGTCGCCCCTCTTATAGCGATTTCTGAACAAGATCCCTGAAAAGAAAACATTTAGAGGTTGTGTGACTAAGATAGTTATGAAATTTGCAAAAACCTATTTTCTGTCGTTTTTCTAATTGTGGTAATTTAGCATTTAGAGGTACTAAAATCTGACCATCTTTAACTAACAGATCAAAAATTTCTTCACATTTAGTTACATCAAAAGTATAAGTTTTTGTAGGAAATTTTGAACCGTTTCGACAGGACTTTTTCCTTTGGCAGGAAATAATAATTTACATTCATATGTCGGCCCTGGATTCATTTCAGCCACATCGACCTCTGCCTCAGTTGGCGAGATATAGTCGGCCTCATATATAGGATCAGTGTCATCGTAGTCTATATAAGCTACTTTTTCTTTCTTGGCTTTAGCCTTAGTATGTCTAACCTTTTCTAATCTTAGTCGCTCAAGATGTTGAACTCTATCAGTTAATTGTGACATACTTTTAACAAAGGTCGGATCTATTTTCTTCTTAATGGAATAATCTAGACCAATAGCCGCCATTTGAGATAATCATCAATAGTTTCATCAAACCTTTTCTTAATGTTTGATAATTCGACCAAACTAATTTTCGAATGTCCCTCATAAAATTGTTCATGAAAAAACTTTTCTAACTTAGTCCATGAATCAATAGAATTTGGAGGCAACGTAGTGAACCATGCAAAAGTTGCCTTAGTGAAAGATGAAGGGAAATGCTTTACTCTTAGGCTTTCATTATTCGCTATATCACCTGATTCTATTAAATACCTAGCAATATGTTCGACTGTCGATTCCCCTGTTTCTCCCCCAAACTTAGTGTATTTAGGAATTTTCCATCCTCTAGGGTTTTCAGTTTGTAAAATATATTTCGACAAAGGGGAAGAATAAGTTGGCCTCTGAAGTGTGGCATTCATGTCGTTCCTAGCCATAATTCTTTCTACAATTGTAGTTAGATTATTTTCTACAGCTGATTCCTCTTGTCAAATTTGATCAACAATTTGATCAGCCTCTTGTTGTCGATGAACTAATACCCTGTGTGGGTCGACAACCAAATTTCTCTGAGGCACTACAATTGTCCTTGATGGAAAGTTTCATCTTCTATTTCCCCCATGTCTATTTGACCAGGGGCAGGTAGTCGAACAGGTCGCGCCTGTCGAACAGGCGCTGGAGGAGCACCCAAAAAATTAAACAGACGTGCTAGTTGGGCGATTACTTGTCGATTTGTTTCAGCGGAGTGCCTATTAGTCTCAGCTGACTCTTGTACTATAGGATTAAATACATTACCCATTTGGTTAGTTAACATATTAACCAATTCATGGTTACTATCATCCATTTGTTGCCTTAATACCACTACTGAAGTGTTAGCAAGAGTCGGCACTACAGGTTGTGAAGGCACTCCTCTATTAAGGTTGCCTATATTATTTCCCCCTGGTGCAGATCCTTGTAAAGGGGAATTTAGATTTTGAACATTATATGACACCACTGCTGCATTTGAAGTCAACTAATATCCCGACATTAAGGAATACGATATTCCATAAAGAGGATTTGCAGTGCCAAAACGGGGCACTTGTGGAATTTCAGTCGTAGTCATCGTGGCTCCTGGACTCACTGGCTGAGTATGAGGAATAGGTGCAGTGACTGTGGTCGACATTGTAACAGGTGGTGGAGGTAATGGTGCAACCTGAGAAACTACTGGATCTGTCGAACTTAATGTTCATGAAGGAACTTCGTCGACATTACAGTTAGTCATCTTGGGTGTACGTCTCCTAGTCAGTGGCTTATTATACTCTTTGGTTAAACTCCCACTTCTAAGTCTCATACACTTATGACATCTAACAACATATACTTAGAACTTGTCTCACCAGGTGTGCCAATTTGTTTACCGTGGAAAATGGTAAACAACCGCTGGTCCTCCCAAATTCCTAAAACTAAGGGTTACTCGCAAGATCGACTAGTTGATCTTAAGACATGTGCTAAGGTTTTTTGAGATTGTACTAGTTCTGTCGAAATCCTTATCTAAGAAACAGTTTTTTAAGACTAAGGGAACAAATACAATGGCTTTCCACACTATAGTTAGCCTCAATTCGAATGACTGGTGACTCGTGACCGACAGAAGGAGTCTGTTAAGGACCAAATTGTAGGTATTTTGTACATAATTTTGTGGTCCTTAACAATGCCTTTTTATATAATTAGTATTATTTATTCTAGTATTTTGGTTTAAGTAATTTTTTATTTAATTTTTGTTCATAATATATTATTTAACTTAGTTTACTCTTAACTATAGGTTGTTATTGATTAATTCTCCCAAGCTTGGATTCAAGGACTTTTGAAGAGCTTTTGGGGATGATTCTTTTTGAAGATATTTTTGGATGAAGGATGCATGCTACAGGTCGCGCTCAGCGCGGTTCCAGCATGAGCGTGCTCAGCACGCTTTACCGGGCTTAGCGCGCTCTGCGATATTCAGAAAAAGGACAGACCCATGCTTTCACCTTTTGGCCACCAACCCATCACTTCCAGCTGGCTTTTTGGCTTGTAAAGGTAGGAAACAACACTTCATCATCATTATCTTTCATCTTTGAAAATTTAGGGCAAGAAATTGTAGAGAAAAACCATAGCTTTTCTTCTTGATTTCTTATGTTCATCATTTCTACCAGCAATCTTGAGAGCAAAGCAACCATGGAAATGAGTGGCTAAGCTCTTTTTGTGTCAAGATTAGAGGTAGTTGATCTATATAGTCTGTATTTCTTTTGATTCATTTGTGTATGAACATGGTTGATGATTAATATAGTTGAATATCTTTGTTCTTCATCTTTATGCTTTGAGTTTTGCTTGGAAAAGAATACTTAAAAGTAGACCTAGGATATTCATCCACTAATGAACAAATGCTAGGGATAGATTTGTGTGTCAGTGTTTACAAAATATTGAACTTAATGCTTATCATGTCAATAGTTGTAGTGAGGGATCATGCAAAGATTAACATGATAACATTCACAATCTTGGTGGGAAATCTACAAGATTGAGAGGATATGTATTTATAGAAATCATCTACTATGTTCATCACTTGATTAATTGAATATGTATGAAAATAGATCAATAAAACTAATCTTGACATGCCTCCATATTTGAAAACAAACTCCAACTCTCTTGAATCCAAACCATAACTCTCTTTTGAAAACATTGATTTAGTTATTTGTTTGGAAACTCATGGTACTAGTAGAGTAGATAACAAACCCTTTGGTTACATAATCTTAAAATACACTTTTCTATTGAAAGACTACAACATACACCAATCCCTGTGGAATCGATAATTAAAAATACTTGTTTGCGGAAAAATCCTACAACAAAATGGCGCCGTTCCCGGGGATTGGCGTTTGACGTTGTTAGTATAGCAATAGTTGTGTGTTTTAAGACATTTTCTACTAATCTCTCTTTGTTTCTTTTGTGTGGCTAGACTTTTTCAGGAATTAGTTTATGCGGGGAAGTATTCCGGTCGACCAACTCCTTTTCGATCCCAAAATTGAAAGGACGGCTAGAAGACTTAATAGTAGTGCTAAAAGAAGAAAAAGACAAGCTAGGCAAAGGCAAGAAAGAGGAGAAACATCTACTTCTTCAACACCACCCGTGTTAGGAGAAGTCACCACTGTGGCGGAGAATCAACCACCACCACCGCAGGGGATGTGTGTCAATAGCCCTCGTCACAATGCCTAATTTGCTCGACAAGCAAATGCAAGGGTCGCGGAAATGAAAACGGGCTTGCTTCAACTTCTCTATGCAAGTCCATTTCATGGCCATGACCATGAAGATCCTTACGCTCACCTTACTAAGTTTTATGAGATCGCGGGAGCGGCCGGGGCTCCGGAAGACCAAGAAGAACAATACTTCCAAAGGCTTTCCCCTCATTCTCTAGTGGGGAAGGCAAAAGATTGGTATCTTGATCAATTGCAAGAGACAATGACAAATTGGAATGTTTTGGAGGAAAAGTTTCTTGAAAGATTTTTCCCTCAATCACGTTTCATGGAGGCAAAGACCGCTATCTCGGTATTTTCACAAGGAGTCAACGAGCCTTTGAATCGGGCGTGGGAAAGGTACAAGTCTATGCTTAGGAAGTGTCCTAGCCACGGTTTTAACGAGCTTACCCAAATTCATATTTTCCGAAATGGTCTCCAACCTCAACACAAATTGTTGTTGGATGCCACGGCGGGAGGTTCTTTGATGGCAAAAACACCATATGAAGCAATCCAAATAATTGAGAAGATGGGGGAGGAATGATCATCAAACTCAACATGATCAAGGAGGTGTACAAGTGAAAACGGGATTTCTAAAAATTGGTTCGAGTCATGAAGCACTTGTGGCGCAAAACAAATTGTTTGCGAAACAAGTTGAAGAATTGACAAAACAAATGGCTAGACTCCCCTCAACAAATCATGGAGTTACAAGGAACATCAAGTAAGCAAGCTCACCAAATAGCTTGTTGTGAATTGTGTAAAGGAGATCATAAAACCGGATTTTGTCCTCCGGAAAATGAGGAAGCTAACTATATGGCCAACCAAGGGCAAGGATACCAACAACGAGCTCCTTACCCTTATCAAAATCAAGGTCAAGGTTACCAACAAAGGGGTAACCAAGGTTATCAAGGAGGGTGGAGACAAGACAACAATAATCAAGGAAGGCAAAATCCATATCAAACTCAAAATCAAAATCAAGCTCAACCGCAAAATCAACCTCAAAATCAAGTGAGATCTTCCAACATTCAAGACACTCTAGCTCAATTTATGCAAGCTTCTATGGCTAATCAAAAGAGCACGGAGGCATCTATCAAGAACTTGGAAACTCAAGTGGGGCAACTAGCTAAGCAACTTTCCGAACAAAGTGCTTCGACATCATTTTCCCCAACTACGCAAACAAATCCTAAGGAGCATTGCAAGGCTATTACAACAAGAAGTGGTAGAGTTTGTGATGAAAAAAGGAAAGTGGTTGAAAGAAAAAAAAAGTTGTGGAGAAGGATGAAGAAGTAGTAGTGGAGGAAGAGGTAGTTGAAAAATATGATGAGGTTGTAGTTGAAAAAAATGATGATGATGATGTGGAGGATGATTTAGTTGAAAATGAGGTGTTAGTTGAAAATGAAAAGGAGAATGGTGTAGTTGAAAAGGAGAAAGTAGAGGAAAAAAAGAAGAAAATGAGAAAGGGGAAAGAGAAGGAAGTGACTTATCCATTGAGAAGCTTACCATATCCTCACCTTCCTTCTAAAAAGGATGATGCATAGCACTATGCTCGGTTTATGGATATTTTTAAGCAATTGCAAATAAATATTCCATTCACCGAGGCATTAGAGCAAATGCCCAAATATGCAAAGTTCGTGAAGGACATATTGACGAAAAAGAAGCGGTACACGGATCAAGAAACCATAATGGTGGATGCAAGTTGTAGTGCAATAATTCAACGCACTATTCCGGAAAAAAAAAGAGTGATCCGGGGCGTGTAACTTTGCCCGTTACTGTTGGGGATGTATATGTTGGAAAAGGATTAATTGATTTGGGATCAAGTATCAATTTGATTCCATTATCCATTGTGAAGAGGTTGGGGGAGATTGAATTAAAGTCTACAAAAATGACATTGCAATTGGCGGACAAGTCTATTACTCGCCCGCATGGTGTAGCTCTAGACTTGTTGGTAAAAGTGGACAAATTCTTTTTCCCGGTTGACTTTGTTGTGATAGACATGGAGGAAGATGTGGATGCACATTTAATTCTTGGAAGACCATTCATGAAGACGGCTAGGATGATGATTGACATTGATGATGGCTTAATGAATGTGAGAGTTCAAGATGAAGAGATTTGCTTTAATCTTTTTGAAGCAATGAAGCATCCAATTGATAAGAAAGATTGCTTCAAAATTGATGTTATTGAGGAGGCAACTCAAGAAGTAAATGATGATGATGATAGTCGAGAAATTGAGGAGTGTTTGGAAGGAATGGAGATTTCCAAGGAAATGCACCCATGGGAGGAAGAAGAGGAAATTTTGAAAAAGGATCCAAAAGATGAAGAGCCAAAACTTGAGTTGAAAGATCTACCATCTCATTTAAAGTATGTGTTTCTTGAGGAGGGAGGTAAAAAGCCCGTAATCATTAGTAATACATGTCGGAGAAGGAGGAGGAAAGCTTAATTCAAGTTTTGAAACCTAACAAAAATGCGATTGGTTGGGTTTTAGCCGATTTGAAAGGCATAAGCCTGGCTTATTGTATGCACAACATTATGATGGAGGAAGAGTACAAGCCGGTAGCCCAACCTCAAAGGCGATTGAATCCGGTGATGAAGGAAGTAGTTCGAAAAGAAGTAGTGAAGATGTTAGAAGCGGGAATGATTTATCCGATTTCAGATAGTACTTGGGTGAGCCCGGTACATGTGGTTCCGAAAAAAGGAGGTTTGACGGTTGTATCTAATGAAAAGGATGAACTAGTGCAAACAAGAAAAGTAACGGGGTGGAGAATGTGCATCGACTACCGAAGGCTTAACAAAGCAACGAGGAAGAATCACTTTCCTCTTCCGTTCATGGACCAAATGTTAGAAAGGCTTGCGGGACAACAATACTATTGTTTCTTGGATGGTTATTTGGGGTACAATCAAATATCGGTGAATCTGGAAGATCATGAGAAAACGGCTTTCACATGTCCTTTTGGAATATTCGCGTATAGGCGTATGCCTTTCGGCTTATGCAATGCGCCGACAACATTTCAAAGATGCATGCAAGCTATATTTGCCGATTTGATTGAGAAAACAATTGAAGTTTTTATGGATGACTTCTCCGTTTTTGGAGCGTCATTTGACTTATGCTTGGAAAATTTGGACACCGTCTTGAAGAGGTGTGTGGATACCAATTTGGTCTTGAATTGGGAAAAATGCAATTTCATGGTGACCGAGGGGAATTGTCCTTGGCCACAAGATATCTTCAAGAGGAATTGAGGTCGATAAAGCAAAAATTGATGTGATCGAGACGCTTCCCCCACCTATCAATGTCAAAGGCATTCAGAGCTTTCTAGGACATGCGGGATTCTATCGAAGATTCATCAAAGACTTCTCAAAGATAGCCAAGCCTTTGAGCAACTTGCTCAACAAAGATAAGTCTTTCTTGTTTGATAAAGATTGTTTATTAGCTTTTGAAAAATTGAAGGAAAACTTGATAAATGCACCCATAATCACCGCGCCGAATTGGAAACTTGATTTCGAATTGATGTGTGACGCTAGTGATTATGCGGTGGGAGCCGTGCTAGGCCAAAGGAAGAACAAAATTTTCCATGCTATTCATTATGCGAGCAAAGTTTTGAACGATGCTCAAATCAATTATGCAACAACCGAAAAAGAGTTGCTCGCGATTGTATATGCATTGGAAAAGTTTCGTCTTTACCTCATTGGTTCAAAGGTTGTGGTTTTCACAGATCATTCCGCGATAAAATATCTACTTACCAAACCGGACTCTAAACAAAGGTTAATCCGATGGATTCTTCTTTTACAAGAATTTGATTTAGAGGTCTGAGATAAAAAGGGTTCGGAGAATTTGGTAGCGGATCATTTGTCTCGCTTAGTGAACGTGAAAATTACGGATAAAGAAAAAGAAGTGAAGGAGGAATTCCCGGATGAGAAGTTATTTGCAATCCAAGAGCGACCGTGGTTTGCCGACATGGCAAATTACAAGGCCGCGGGATTAATGCCAGAGGATTTGACTTGGAATGAGAAGCGGAAATTCTTAGCCGATACTAAGTATTATGTGTGGGACGAACCTTACATTTTTAGGTTGAGTAGCGATGGGTTGCTAAGAAGGTGTGTGAGTGATGAGGAAGCCAAAAACATTCTTTGGCATTGTCACAATTCCCCTTGTGAGGGACACTATAATGGATTGCGAACGGCCACCAAAGTCCTCCAATCGGGATTTTATTGGCCTTCGCTATTCAAAGATGCTTATGCTCACGCAAAGTCTTGTGATAAATGCCAAAGAAGTGGCGGTATAGGAAAAAGAGATGAAATGCCTTTGAACAACATGTTGGAAGTGGAAGTGTTCGATTGTTGGGGGATTGATTTTGTCGGACCATTTCCTTCGTCCTTTTCAAATTAATATATTCTTGTGGCTGTTGATTACGTGTCTAAATGGGTGGAGGCCATTGCTTCACCTAAGTCCGACGCCAAAACCGTTATCAAATTTTTAAAGAAAAACATTTTCTCTCGGTTTGGTGTGCCTAGGGTGCTCATTAGTGATGGCGGGTCGCACTTTTGCAATACATTGTTACAAAAACTTTTGAAACAATACGGTGTAAAGCATAAGGTGACGACTCCTTATCACCCGCAAGCGAATGGTCAAGCCGAAGTGTCAAATAGAGAAATTAAAAAGATCTTGGAAAAAACTGTTTCGGGTTCTCGAAAAGATTGGTCACAAAAATTGGATGAAGCTTTATGGGCGTATCGAACCGCCTATAAAGCTCCTATTGGACTAACCCGCTTCGAGTTGTTTATGGCAAAACTTGTCACCTCCCGGTAGAGATGGAGCACAAAGCATTATGGGCCCTCCGATTCTTGAATTTCGATCCATCTTTGGCGGGTGAAAAGAGAAAAACACAACTCGTTCAATTGGATGAAATGCGAGATGGAGCATACCATTCAAACCGGAGGTACAAGGCAAAAGTTAAAGTCTCTCATGATAAAAAGATAAAGCTCAAGGAATTTCGGCCGGGGCAAAAGGTTCTCTTGTTCAATTCCCGGATGAGGCTTTTTCCGGGAAAACTCAAAACAAAGTGGTCTGGTCCATTTCTAATCAAAGTGAAAGAGTATGGTGCAATTGTCTTGCAAGATCTAGAAGGGACGAAAGAATGGACTGTGAATGGGCAGCGGTTGAAGCGGTATGTTGGCGGAGAGGTGAGCCGCGACATAGCCGAATCCATCTTCTTGAATGATCCTTGATCATTCTGAACCGTCGAGCTCTACCGACGTTAAACAAAGCGCTTGTTGGGAGGCACCCCCAACATTGTAAGTATTCTTCCCTGAACTCATTTTCACTTGTCTGAACTGTCATTTTGTTGTTTTCACTGAAAAATCAAAATTATGCAGATCGCGCTTAGCGCGCATTTTAGCCCATCTGGCAGAAACTTCGGCACTTAGCGCGGTAGGGGTCGCGCTTAGCGCGGTCTGGGAATTTTAAAATAAAAAAAAATTTCAAAACCGTATTTTTGAGGCCCATTTCGTGGCCTGGTTGTTTTTAAAGGATTAGGGTTCATTTTAAACCCTTTTTCCCTAAGTTTCCTTTTCATATCTCACTCTCTCAAAACCCCAAAAATTCCTCAACCAAAAATCATCGAATTCTTGCTAATTTCTTTGTTCAATCATCCTTCCAAGGCATCTAAGTAAGTGTTCTATCCTTTTCTTCTCTCAATTTCGTGTAAATTGCATGTTTAGGTTAGATTTTGAAAACCTAGGGTTAGGAATTTTTACTTTTTCTCTTAGGATTAGGTTGCTTAGATAGTAGAGATTGCTTAGGATGGTATTTTCGCTGCTAGTAGTAGTGTCTTTGTGGAGAAAATTCTGTTTTTGCAGAAGAATTTTTCTAAAAATCGTAGAGCGCGCTTAGCGTGGTCTGCAGAATTTTGAAAAATTCTTCTGCTGTGTTTTTGTGTTTTTCGATTAGTCGTAATGCTTTGGTTGGTTGGTTTGCTCTGCTGTTTGCATGAATATTTGCTAATGGACACCTCGGTGTCACTTTTCCGTTGATTTTTGTGTTGATTTTCAGATGGCACCTAAATGACAACGAGTTTCTTCTGCTGGGGCTGGGTCGTCTAGGTCCGCTTCTTTCGACGCTGTTCGCTTCTTGGGACATGCTCAGGAGGCTCGATACAAAGAGCTTGAGGAGCGCAACATTTGGACTGAGCGCATTATCCGCCTCCGTGAGCAGGGCCACTATGCAACGCCCGATGCTATTCTTTCTAAGTATGGGTTGGATGTCCTCTATGAGCCTCAGACGAAGGTTAATGTTGAGCTAGTGCGGGAATTCTACGCCAATGATATTCCGGCTGAGGGGTGTGAATTTAGGTTTGCTTCTGTTGTGAGGGGGAAGTCGGTTTCTTTCTCTCGCACCGCCATCAACAGCTTTCTGGGCATTAATTGGACAACCCCAGAGGACCAACTGGATATTTACCATGACCACCTAGCTCGTGGTAACTGGGACTTCAACATGTTAAGGAGCAAACTTTGTTTGTCTGGGCACTCCTATGAATTGAACTGGGCTGGACAACCATTGAAATTCAACAAGTCCAGTCTGAAGACTAGTGCCAGAGTGCTCATGTGTGTGGCTCTGTACAATCTGAGACCTCGGAGCCACACATCTTCGATTCCTATGGAGACGGCCGGCTTGATTGCGTATATGCTCGATGAGGAGCAAATTGATTTTGGTCGTCTGATTGCAAATGAGCTGAAGAGGGTGACCTTGAGTTATACCTCTAATGGAGAGCGTATTAAGTGTGCTCTCACTTATCCTGGGCTGATTATGGGCTTGCTGAAAAGGGCGAAGGTTGTCTTTCCTGCTGTGGGGCACCTCACTATTGATGGAGTCATTGATGATCACTACTGTGATCGATATTGTAGGGGCCCTTGGTGATATATGCTGCCAGCTGTACATTGCGGCACTTCCTCGAGCCATCCATCGAAGAATGGAGCAGCAGATGCATCTCGCTCATCAAAGAGCATTCATGTTTATGCACGAGCATGGAGCACCTTGCTCGCAGATCGAGAGCCGGAGTGAACCATTTCACTGCACGGGAGAGCAATGCATATCTTTGGTTGGCGGGGTCGGGCCAAATGTAGAGGAGGAGGTGGGAGATGGTGATGATCGAGTGAGGATGATGGAGAGGGAGTTCTTCGGTTCGATTACGGTCTATTGGAGATTCGATTCTCGAGACTACAGACTGATCTTTATTTCCTTGTTTTTATTTTACTTTCAGCAATTTCTAGTGTTTAGTTTTTATTTTCGCATTTTAGTTTTAACTCTGGATTTTGTTGGTTGCCATCCATTTTTGGGGATAGGCTTGTAATTCCAATTGATATTTTGTAGGCATGGAGCCTAAGTACTTCTTTTTAAGTTTTAAACACCATTTTGGGGTGTCTTTTTATTTTATTTTGTTTTGGTTTGTTTTATTTTTATTTTTTTTTATTTTTAGATTATAGTTTATTTAGTTTGAATTTACTTCTTTTGGGTTGTCCGATTTTTCAACGGTTCTCCAAAGCAAGTAAGTGTGTTTCACCAAAGTGATGGTGATGATAAAATTCTCGAATCAATCCACAAAGAAGGTACATATTTAATCGTTTTATAGAATAATAACATGTCTATGAAATTTGTGCTTTATGCAAAATATCTTGGCATGTACAAAATTTTTGTGTTCACATTCGAATCATTAGGACATAAACCACATAGGTGAGAAGCTTCCACTTTTTACCAAATATAGAGTGTCTAATAGTTGTGTTAAATCGTGTGATTCATGCTTAATCTTTATTTGTTTGTGATAACTTGGAAACTTAGAGATGATCAAGGCAATTTTTTGTGCATCATGAGAAAAACCACCAATTTTAAAAGGGCTTCAATTACCCGTGAGTGAGTGAATCCTTGTGAACTCTTTTGAGCCTAAATAGTATTTGTAGGATGAATTTATCAAATCGACTAATTGTTAAGTAGGCCACTTAATAGTTGTTGATAATCTTTGAAAAATTCAATGATAATTCATTCTATAAATTTTTCTTGTTTGTGAATACCAACCATTTTTGTTAATCAACCCTTGAAGAGCATGTTCTTGAATAAAAAAGGATTGATATAAATGAAGTTGGGGAGGTGGATCAAAAAGAACCTAGAATTGATGGCACAATGATCCTAAAGAAAGAAAAAGAATAGAGAAAAGAAAAATACAAAAGAGAGAAATTTGTATATGAAAAGAAAAAAAAAGAGAGGATCATTGTGTGAAAAAGAAAAGAGGTTGTGAATAATAAGAAGGAAGTGGGAATTAGTTGTGAAATGCTCTTCATTTTCTTTTACCCAATTCGTTTCAATGGCTTTGTACTTAAATATCCCTTGTTTCTAACCTAAGCCAAGTTACAACCTTGAAAGTCCTTAGTGATCTTTGTTTCCATTTTGTCATTTAACTTGTTTCGATGAATGCATGAATTGTTCTGGATGTGCATGACTATTAGTGAGAGTGTTTAGTCCTTTGTGAATATGCATTTTGTTCTTCATGAAATTTGAAGAAATGATTAGGTGATTCAAGTGTGAACATATCTTTTATTTTGTTACATGTGTTGATATATTGTGTTTAGAACTTAATTCATAGCCATGTTGTGTTTCGAAGAAGCGATCGATGTGTGCTTTTGCCGGGTATGTCGAGTTTGAACCATTATTCTTGTGTGAGTTTGCATGCTTGCATTTTGTTTCTTCTAGCTTTGTGAGATTATTGACTTTTGTTTGGGGACAAACAAAGAAGTAAGTTGGGGAGAGTTGTTAAGGACCAAATTGTAGGTATTTTGTATATAATTTTGTGGTCCTTAACAATGCCTTTTTATATAATTAGTATTATTTATTCTAGTATTTTGGTTTAAGTAAGTTTTTATTTAGTTTTTGTTCATAATATATTATTTAACTTAATTTACTCTTAATTATAGGTTGTTATTGATTAATTCTCCCAAGCTTGGATTCAAGGACTTTTGAAGAGCTTTTGGGGATGATTCTTTTTGAAGATATTTTTGGATGAAGGATGCATGCTACAGGTCGCGCTCAGCGCGGTTCCAGCATGAGCGCGCTCAGCGCGCTTTACCGGGCTTAGCGCGGTCTGCGAAATTCAGAAAAAGGACAGACCCGTGCTTTCACCTTTTGGCCACCAACCCATCACTTCCAGATGACTTTTTGGCTTGTAAAGGAAGGAAACAACACTTCATCATCATTATCTTTCATCTTTGAAAATTTAGGGCAAGAAATTATAGAGAAAAACCATAGCTTTTCTTCTTGATTTCTTATGTTCATCATTTCTACCAGCAATCTTGAGAGCAAAGCAACCATGGAAATGTGTGGCTAAGCTCTTTTGTGTCAAGATTAGAGGTAGTTGATCTATATAGTCTGTATTTCTTTTGATTCATTTGTGTATGAACATGGTTGATGATTAATATAGTTGAATATCTTTGTTCTTCATCTTTATGCTTTGAGTTTTGCTTGGAAAAGAATACTTAAAAGTAGACCTAGGATATTCATCCACTAATGAACAAATGCTAGGGATAGATTTGTGTGTCAGTGTTTACAAAATATTAAACTTAATGCTTATCATGTCAATATTTGTAGTGAGGGATCATGCAAAGATTAACATGATAACATTCACAATCTTGGTTGGAAATCTACAAGATTGAGAGGATATGTATTTATAGAAATCATCTACTATGTTCATCACTTGATTAATTGAATATGTATGAAAATAGATCAATGAAACTAATCTTGACATGCCTCCATATTTGAAAACAAACTCCAACTCTCTTGAATCCAAACCATAACTCTCTTTTGAAAACATTGATTTAGTTATTTGTTTGGAAACTCATGGTACTAGTAGAGTAGATAACAAACCCTTTGGTTACATAATCTTAAAATACACTTTTCTATTGAAAGACTACAACATACACCAATCCCTGTGGAATCGATAATTAAAAATACTTGTTTGCGGAAAAATCCTACAACAGAGTCTAAGCAAAACGATTAACAATCCGGTTCTTCAAAATATGATTTATACCAACAAACGGTGACTCATGACTGACAGAAGGCTGTGAGCCCCATACTTGTTCTAAACGAAATAAGCGTTGACTGACTCTTTTGTTAACTCGAAGCTTGTTACAAAAGGAGAATCAACATAAACGATAAGGCAGAGATATTGTTGAAAAGTAAATAAAATGCAAGTAAGTGACTCAAAGGAAATGACTGAAATGTAAAGGTTTTGCATTGAAATAAAAGTGGTGATTTACGTACATCAAGCACTCTTGAACTCTTTTCTTCCTGACGCTCGAAATGAACTGAGTTTTTGCAAGTGATTTGATTATACAATTGAACACACCGAAATTACATTGAAACTACTTATTTATAGTATTTACAAGATAACTGACCTAAAGCAATCGATGGATGAAGTTTTAACTTTAAGGTAACCGCTTCATCAGATGCTGCCACCTGTTTGGCGCTTAAATGAGTTATGCGCTTCCAGTTAACTGCTTAGAGGATTTGAGTTTCGAATTTCCCGCTTCTAATAAACTCAACTACTTCTGGCTTGCTTCGAACATGTGCTTCCTCTTTGACACAAGGAAACAACAAAATTTCTCTAAGTCCAGAATCCCTTATGGTCGACAGGATAAAATTTGACCATCTCCACTTTTTGGTCGACTCGACCAATTTCTTCATATTTCAGTATATTCTTTTCATAGTCGACTCCATTGTAACCTAATATCCTTTTCTACCATTGTTTTCTTTACTACACCAAAACCAAACTTTCAAACACTTAATTTTTAGTTCCTAAAGGGTTTTTATTTCAGAAATTTACCCTTAAATTATAAGAACATCTGCATTCATACACGTGCTTGAATACCTTGAGATTTTTCAAGGTGACAATAACATGTAATTTCATCACCCTTTTCTCGTGTTCTCTTTTAGGTTGGTGAGTATTTCTGAAGTTTATCAATCCTTGGTTTTAATGCTTGGGCTTTCTTCTTTTTAAGTATTTATTGTAACGTTTAACACACAATCAATTTCACAGGGTGTTTGATAAAAAGTTTGAACAAGAATTTTGCCTTTGAAATGTTGTTTTTTCTATTTTTGCTGCAAGAAATCGATTTCCACTTTTGGGGTAATTGATTTCCTCAACTGTTTTTGCACCAGATTTTAAAAATCAGCATAGGAAATCGATTATCCCTAAAATGGAAATCGATTTCCTGAAGGCAAAATGTTGTTTTTGTCTTATTTTGGGGAATGTTTTGGTGATTTCTCCTTTTCTACTCAATTCTTTTGATGGTTACTTTGGATTGCAATTTTAAATGTCCAATTTCTCTTCAAATTCAGTGGACTTTGGGTGTAGGTGAAGTTGGATAAATGTTCATTAATTCAAATCTATCATAGATTGAATTATTTAATTCATTCTTGGTGCTTTGAATTAGTGATATATTTAGTGTTTTAATCTACCAAGATGAGTGATTGAACTTGAAGATAAAATAATTTTGAAAATGTGATCTAATGTAGCTTATCATTTCCCTTTCCTCTTCATGTTATCCCTTTCTTGTTTTACTTGTGCTACATGTTTTAGAAGTATGGTTTTTATCACATCTATAACATGTATGGTACATAGATTATTATTGACTGACCTCAGATAGGTGCAAATTTTATATAAGTTCACTTACGATTGCTTAACATAGTGCTAAATTTTGTCCTATAAATCAGAAGAAAAAAATGGTTCTTCGTGGCCCAATCTTTATGCTTGAAATTGTCCAAGTGTGATTAGGTGTTGAGATATGGCCAATAAATTTGAAAATTCACTGTTAGGAGGCTTTGATTCTATCAATCATCTAATGAGTCTTTATCAATTTTGACCTAAGCTCAAGGCTCAAATCATCACGGACCATATCATGTGGATTTTTCTCCCTCTTTCTTTTATTTAATTTATTTTTAGTGGCCCAAACTTTATGTTTGCAAGCCCAAGGATGATTAAATGTTGAGCTATGGACAATAACCTTGAAAGCTCATTTTTGGGAGGCTTTGATTCTGTGCCAGTTTGTTTCAACTTTAAAAAAATTGATTTTTTATTTGTATTTTCAAAAATGAATTTTTTGAAACTATTTTTCAAAATATTACAAGTTTTTTTATATTTGTTATTTTTAAATTGTGAGACTAATTTTGATATCCTATAACATAAATATACATTATTGAAGATCATAACATAGTTAAAATCACAATTTTTTTCAAAAAGTTATATTTTAAAAATGATTTTTATGAAAATCAATTTGAAATAGCTTCAAAATTAAATGATTTTTTGAAAATTTGATGTCAAAATTTTTTTTCGCTAAATTGAATGAATCATCTAAAATAACATTTTAAGAATAATTATTCAAACAAAATTTTTATTTGGGGCTTTTATGAAAAGCTTCTTTGTAATTTTTTTTACACAAAATAATATTACACTATAAAAATCATTTTTTTTAAAAGGCAAAACAAGCGGGCCCTCTATCAATCTTCTAATGAGTCTTATCACTTTTGACTTATACTCAATGTCCAAATCATTATGGATCATTCATCTAAAACCTCTACCTACTAACAATTAACTTACTAACTCATTACTAATTGACTTTATTTTATACCTTTACTTTATGTATTTTATTTTATGCCTTTACTTTTTATGCACTTAGTTTTTTTTAGCATTTACATTTCATGTCATTTGCCTTTTGCTCACTTGAGCATTTATTTTATGTCATTTTGATTTTGCTCACTTGAACTTTCTTTTTCCTTTTAAAGATACCTAATAATCCAACTTAAACACTAAAAGACTTAATTCTTCTTTGGACTATTTGGTTACTATCCTTGGCATTATGGAGTTGTGGACTTCTTGGACTTAGGATTAGAAGTCTTGACACTTGGAGACCTTTGTAATATGTTGTTATTTTGTCAGAAGTCCTTGGAGTTTACTCCAAGGTATTGAGTTACTTTTTCACTGTGTGCAAGTTATTCTGATTGTTATGCTTATCCATGATTGGGGATTTCTCTGTATACAACCGTTACTCTGTCCAATTTTTGTGAAGACTTAATTTCATTTGAGACTTGGTATTTGACTGAGTACTATGTTAACTTGTTTTTTTATCCAAAGGATGTGAGTTCTGCATTGACTTGCTTCTGTCAAATATTGGCTTCTTGTTTGGTTAGACTGTTCTCTTCCTTAGTTTTTACTTCGTGTATATAGGATAGTCCCTTCATCTCTCCTTATCTTCTTTAATTTCAAAATCTTCTTCCTCTTTTTCAAAATAGATCTTCTTTTTTTTTTTAAACTTGAACCGTTTTCACAATAAATCTTGACCTTGTCAAGTGAGCTTTTTTTTTTAAACTTATTTTTCTTGTTAAATGCTAAACCACATAAACATATTCTAAAACGTTAAAAAAGACTAAAAAATATCCAACCTCATTCCAACCTTTTTGTTCCCTCGCGCACATTTTTATTTAAAATCTTTTTCAAGAGTAGACATGAGTCATTTATAGTTGAGACGTTATTCTCTTATCTATATGGTCTACTTTTCCACTTGAGTACTAGAGGTGATCTCAAACTCTCCATCATGTTGGTGCATTGTCCCTTTTTTCTCATATTTTATGGGCGATTAGGCGAGTCTTCTCCCTGAAAATGAAGACGTGTTTCTTCATTTAAAATCAATCAACGCACTAATTTTGGTCTTTTTTACCCGAACTACATGGATTTCGATTTCAACATTGTACATTATTGGTATGTAGGCCTTGAACTCATTGGAAGTTATATCAAATCAAAAATTGTAAAATATACTTCTTCTCTCATCTCCACAATCTATTTTGTATATACTACCTTTTAGTCAAATACACAAATTTTTAAAGAGGTTCATGCAGAATACCTTAGATGTTTAAGGTGCTAACATCTTCCATTTGCATAACTAACCCCAGTACCTTGATCTCTATTTTATTTTGGTTTTGTTCGCATTTTTCCCATTTCCCTTTGTAAACAAAAAGTGAGATGGCGATTTTCACTTATATGAGTTAACTCAATTGATGACTTAGTCTCAAATTTTTTGCCGCTACAAGACCCATTTTTTCTTCTTTCCCTTTCTCTTTCTTTTTCGACTTTATTTCGCCATTTGTGATTCGTTTGAGTTCATTTTCATGATTGGCTAACTTCCCAAATAGCTTTGTAATATCCAAAATATTAATATTGTTAGATTCTTATATAGCGGTAACCTTTGGTTTCCGCTCCCTGCACATAGATCTCAATATGGTGTTAGAACAACCTTTGTTAGAAAAGGTTTTACCCAAGTTGCTTAATTTGTTGATTAAGTAGAGGAATCTAGTTTGCATGGAATTCACATATTCTCCGGGTTCCATATGAAATAGTTCAAACTTCTCTATAAAAATGTTAATCTTAGAATTCTTTATGTCATTTGCTCCCTCGTGTAGAATTCGGAGAGTATCCCACATAACTTTGGCATTCGTATGATATGAAATTGAATAGAATACTTTCGCGCTTAAAGCAGAGATAAGTATGTTTCTCGGTTTGAAATCATATGAAGTCTTTTTGGTTTCGTCATTTGTTCAATCTTTTGGGTGTTTGTCAGCGTCATTATCGCCCTTAGGGATAAATGGTCCATCGGTGATGGCACACCATAGATTTCTATCAACTGATAGTAAATATATATACATGTTCACTTTCCAATAAGTATAGTTATCATGTTAGAAAATCGTCGCTTTATTATACGCTCCCTTTTGGATCGTCAACGTCCGTCATATTCCCAAAACATTTTTAGTCAATTAGACATAATCAAAATACCATCTCTTGATGCCAATTGTTGGGTGAGAATGTGGAGTAGGAAAAAAGTCTAGATGGGGTGAATAGACTAAAAAATATTTCAACTAATTTTCCAAAAATAGAATATCAGAGATTGTTCACGTCGACAGATGGCAATTATACTTTTATTGAATTTTGATCACGTCGACAGATACACAATTCACAAAAACCACATATTGTTCAATAATGAATAATTAAACTATTGTATATTACATGAAATGTGTCTTATACGATATTTCGATTGTGATCAGATTCTAACAGCACTTATATTCAATAATTTAAGACTTAAATAGTCTTTTGGTCCTTATAAGTCAGCATGTTTTTTATTTTCGTCCCTGTAATTTATTTTTCATGGAAATGATCCTTGGATGTTAAAATCTTCTTTATTTTAGTCCCTAAAACCAAATTTCACAGAAAAATTCGAAGAAAAATTCACAAAAATCTGTAGATTTTCCTGTTGACATAGGGGGGTTTCAGAATTCCAATTAGTAGTCATCACTTTTGAATAATCTTTGGTTATAAACTCAGTTATTGGCTTCCTCGTATTTATAACAACAGTGTTTGTCTAAACTCACAAGATTATGACATGGACATATGTAACTTTATTATAAGATGAATGAAGTGGAATTATTCTATAATCAGTATTGAATAAACAGTGATTGCATCTCTTATTCAGCACTATGATTGAGTTGAATATCACTTGAAACAAAATCGTACACCTTTATATTGTGTATCTTCAATTATTTATAATTCAATGAAATTCATGTTATAAAAAAAAACTGAACTACAAATTTTAAACAAATTATTTATATTCACTAATAATCAAAATTTGAATTGCTGCAATAAACCATGAAAAATACTTTTTCTTTTCTGCTGTTGATTTTCTTCTGACTTCATAAATGCTGTAAGCTTCTCATCTAATCTCCGTTTGGCTTCTATTGCTGATCCTCCCAGTTTCTCATCAATCCCAGACTGTTTCTGCTTTAACATGCTTTTTTCCTGTTAATAACGGATCAACTCAAACCCTATTAATATACATGAATGATTGAATGAAACTGAAATATAAACAATAATAAAGAATATATACAAACCAGTAAAGAGAGTATTGAAGGAGAAGCAGTAGATTGAAAGTTTCTTGTATATAAACCGAACGAGTGTTTTGTTGTGGGATCACATCCTTCTCTACTTTGATGGAACCGTCTCTTTCTAGCACATTCAACTCCTGGAAGCATTTTTATTTGTTTAGACCCAAACACTGTCTTAATAAAACTAAATTATAGATTACTTGGAAACATAAATGAAGAACAAAGTTGAGAATAATCTCTGAAATGAAATATAAACAGATACGAAGGAAATGGGAGATACGAAGGTTGAAGGAAGGAAGATGGAAACATCTTGGAAGTTTCCTTCCAACGTGAAAGACACGTTGGTGTTGCGTGTCACTTGGAATTTATCTTATATTCAAACATATTTATTAGTCCCTCTATTACTTTTTAATTGTCATTTTAATATACATCTTTTCATTCAAGATATATACATCTCTTCATTTAAGATAACGGAGTGTTAGAATTATTTTTTTTTATTTTCTAATAAATTTACTTATATATTCTTTCTCATTTATTAAAAAAATAAAAATATAATTAAAAAATTATAATATTAAATTATAAAACAATATTTAAATAAAATAAAAAAATTCTTCTAAAATGACATTTAAAATATAACAGAGACAGTAATATTTTAGAATATTCTACTATTTTTGTTATTGAAGATATTTACTAATTTACATTTCAAAATAAGTCTATCCAAATACCTTTATTATTTCTAGATATGTTTGCTATTTTTTTATTGAAGATATGTTAAATATACTTTTTTGTCATAGAAGATATTTACTAATTTAGCTTTCAAAATAAGTCTATCCAAATGCTTTTATTATTATCTTTTGATAGAACATTATTTATTTATTTTTTCATTGAAGATATTTATTATATATTAATATATTAAATTATATAGTAATTTATTAGGAAGACTTTTAAGCCCACAAGAGAAGACAATATATTTGTTGAAGGAAGTTATTTTAAATTAGAGGGGTGTATTTTATTAATATTATTATTCTGGTGGGTATTTTCTTTGTAAGTGGTCCATGACCCATTTAGCTATAACGCTAGTTCTATTTAAATGTTGTTAATGCTTAGATGTCGGTAGTGAAGAAAAGTTGTTTTATCTTATTATCTTATGCAATTTAGATCTAAATTTAGCCTAGCATAGTCTATCATTGGTGCTTTTAATTTCTTGAACTCGTGGCTCCACCCAAACCTACCAACCTTTCCTCTAAAAATATTGTGGAAGAAGTTGTTCTTCTAGCTCAACTTCATTTAAATTATGATTTTCAAGAAAACCAACAGCAGCTGGATGAGAGATTTGATAGTGTGGTTGCTGATTTTGCTCAGCAAGTTGGGAGATGCGTACGCGTTTCGAGAATGAAAAGCAGATCACAGATTCTCGACATGAATCTCTCATGTCCATTCTGCACAAGATTTCAACGCAACAAGAAAAATCACAGCTAGCTTTGATTCTGTCACCGACAAGCTCTTCAGGTACCACTTGTATTTTCCCTCCTCTCATTTGATGATTGCTGCTACCACAATGGTTTCCACTCCCATTTATACCTCATTCGTAACTTTGTAGTTCAAACCCAAATTGTTCCCCCACCCCATTTATCAACAGCTCCACCGCCACCCACATTTCCTTATTACCCACTGTTGTTCCAAGCCCAACAGTCTTATACCCAAACCCATAATTTTGACCCGCACTTCACCCATTAAATCTCATACCAGTAGGTACAACATATTCCCCCCTTTACCCATTTTTTGGTCACCTAAGTTGCAACTTGCTCTATTTGATGGATCTAACCCTTTAGAATGGTTATTTCAAGCGGAGCAGTTTTTTAGTTTTTACAACCTTTCACCTGAATATCGTTTATCCTTGGTCTCATTTTATATGAAATGAAGATGCTTTGTGTTGGTTCAAATGGCTACATCAAAATGATTTATTAACCGATTGGGTTTCTTTTACTAAAGCGTTAGAATTAAGATTTGGTCCATCTACCTATGACAACCATCAGGATGAATTATTTAAATTATAACAGGTTGGGTCAGTTGTGGATTACCAAACTTAGTTTGAAAAGGTAGGAAATCAAGTTTTTGGTTTACCTCCTGATGTCATTTTGAATTATTTCATTTCTAACCTTAATGTAGACATTTGTAATGAAATGGAAATTCTTCATCCCACCACAACTTCCCAAGCCATTGGCCTTGCCAAGCTCATTGAAGCTAAGCTAGTCAACTAACTAAAAGTTCCCAAACCTTATCAACAAAACTACCAAAAATCACCCATTACCATAAATGCTACAACCCCGTCTAAACCTATATTGGATACAGCCCCACACGAGACTATTTTTCAAAAACCCCACCAACCCACATCATCGAAACTGCCTCTTTGTGGTTTGTCCCAAGCTTAACTTCAAGAAAGAAGAGCTCAAGGGTAGTGTTTCAATTGTGATGAAAAATATGTTCCTGATCATCGATGTTATACTAGCAAATTTTTGTTATTGGTTTCTGTCGTTGAGTATGTTGATGAACCAACAGAGATTGAGGAAAACAATGAACAGGAAATTGAGGATCCAAATTACACTTATTTTCAACTATCTCCACAATCATTAACGGGTCAATTTGCTCCTCAAACCCTGAAATTTAATGGTTTCATTAGGGGCCTTTCGGTTATGGTGTTAGTGGATACTGGCAGTACCTATAATATCATGTAACTTTGCATCACCCATCATCTTAATCTTAAAGCTATCCCAATTCCTAGGGATGACAACAGGTCGGATCGGGTGTGGGTTTCACACTACCCAAACCCCGCACCCGAAATCATCATCTGAAATTGAACCCAAACCCAAAAGCTATTTGGGTGGCAAAATAACACCCACATCCACACCCGTTGGGTTTGGGTTTTTCCACCCAAACTCGAACACGCAGCAAAAACACAAAAAATACAATAACAACATTGAAATTTGAAACACAAGAATTTCATCCATGTATCTCAAAGAAATTAAGGAATTAAATTACAATTTTCCATCAAGTTTGGTAACATTACAATTAAAATTAATGTCTTAAATTTTTACATCTATACATATTTATGGGTACTTATGTAATTTAATTTTTAAGCGGGTGTAGTTTTGGGTTTTGGTTTGCGGGTTTGAGTGAATCCAAACTCGCGCCTGAAATAGTGGGTGACACCCGAACCCAGTTAACTCGGGTTTTCACCCGTTGACTCGGGTTCGAGTGTGGGTGGCCCCCGCAGGTTTGGGTCTGCCTGTCATCACTACCAATTCCATAATTTATAGTGTGATGGAATTTGCAATAATGTCCAAGTGATCCTACAAAACCGCCCATATACCCTCCCCTTTTATCTTCTACCCATCGAAGGTGCTGATGTTGTTCTTGGTATGGCCTGGTTGTGTACTTTGGGACCTATACAAGCAGATTTCTCAATTCCATCGCTTACCTTCACACGTTTAGGAAACTCTATCACCCTAAAAGACGACCCATCCTCCCACCCAACCCAGACTACTTTCCACCAATTATTACATTTAATGTTTATGCAGCCTATGGAACCTATTGTACCTACTTTTAACCCCAGTTTTTTCCATAATCGAGACTTAAATATCGTCCCTTCACCTAGATATTTCTAAACTACCCACCAACCCATTTTCCAACAACCAAGTGGCCTACCACCCCCTTGTCCCCATGATCACCATATTAATCTTATCCCAAATACCCAGCTTGTTAATGTCAAGCCATATTGTTACCCTTATTCAAAGAAAGATGCAATGACATCCCTCATTAATGAAATGCTAGTAGATGGCACTATAATACATAGAAATAGTCCCTTTTCATCACCAATTTTGTTAGTAAAAAAAGACGGATCACAGAGATTTTGTGTGGATTATCGTGCGCTAAATGCGGTAACCATCAATGACTGTTTCCCTATCTCTACCATAGATGAAATCTTAGATGAGTTGGGTTCAGGTAATTTTTTCACCAAGATAGACTTATGCTCTGACTATCACCAAATCCGAGTTGCATCGGAAGATACGCATAAGACAACTTTTCACACTTTTGATGGGCATTGTGAGTTTCTTGTAATGCCTTTTGGCCTCACAAATGGCCCATCCACTTTCCAGTCTGCTATGAATGATTTATTGCACCCTTATTTGTGTAAATTTGTGTTAGTTTTTTTTATGATATCCTAATTTTTAGCTCTAAGCATAGTGACCATTTACGTCATTTATAGGTGGTGTTTGAATTATTAGATAGCCATTCTTATTATGCCAAGTTGTCTAAGTGTGTATTTGCAGTTAACAAGATTGATTATTTGGGGCATATGATATCAGCTGCTGGTGTTTCCCCAGACTTAGAAAAAGTAAAGGCCATTCTGGATTGGCCAACTCATTGGTCTCTCTCGACACTTAGAGGATTTTTGAGCCTCATTGGTTTCTATCAATGTTTTGTTAAGAACTACGCCACTCTTGACACTCCCCTCACAGATTTGTTGCATTCTACTATGTTCAAATGAAGTACAGAGGCTCAATTAGCCTTTACATAGATCAAGAAAAAGATGTCTGACATGGCGGTCTTAGTGCTACCAAATTTTACAAAAAAAATTACAATTGAGACATATCTGTTTAGTGTAGCCATTGGTTCTATGTTGTTCTAAGATGGTCACCCCATTGCGTTCTTTAGCAAGAAGATATGCCATCGACTCCAGTTCTAAGATGGTCAACCCATTACTCACATCTTTTTGCTGGCCTAGGATTTACCTAGAAGTAAATAACATGGTTAAGCATTGTGCTACTTTCCAATAGAACAAATATTACACACATAAAAGAAAAGGCTTATTGAAACCTTTGCCTATTCCTAGTAAAGCATGCGAGGAAATTACCATGAATTTTATAACACACTTATCTAACTCGTATGGACACACTATCATCTAGGTACTTTGCGATCGACTCACAAAATTTGTGCACTTCATTGCTTTTCCCACAAAGTTCTCTGCCAAGGCCTTAGCATCTCGCTTTCTGTTGAGATTTTTCTTCTTCATGGGTTGCCAAAATCCATAGTTTCAGATCGCGATCTCGTTTTCCTTAGCAAATTATGGAAAGAGTTTTTCAAAATACAAGGAACAAAGTTACAATACAGTACTGCATATCATCCTGAAATTAATGGCCAAACTAAAGTGGTTAATCGATCTCTTGAAATATACATTCGTTGTGTAGTGGGTGACCATCCGCGTCATTGGTATAAAGTTCTTCACCTTGCATAATACTGGTACAACACTAGTTTCCACACTTCCATCAACATGTCACCATTCAAGGCTTTGTATGACCGAGAATCTCCGAAACTGATGGACTACCTCACTGGGTGGGCTACAGGGGATTCGTTAGATGCTTCTCTGCAAAATCAACAACAGGTTCTCTCCCAGTTAAAACATCATTTAAAGCTCAGCAAAGTAAAGATGAAAAATCAAGCAAACAAGAAACACATAGATTATACCTTTAAGGAGGGCGACTTTGTGTGGTTAAAACTCCAACCATACCGTTAAAACATTGTTGCTTCTAGAGTTTGCCAGAAACTAGCCAAGAGATACTCTAGTCCCTTCAAGATTGTGAGATAAGTTAGATCTATGGATTATCACATGGATCTACCATCTTCGTCGCGGATTCACCCAGTATTTCACATATCCTTGTTGAAACCTTATTACGGCATCATCCCTGCACCATATCTACACCCTTTCTGTAACACCCCCTTCTAATTACCCGCGTTTTATAAATAATAATCAGAGTATTTAATCATAATCAAGAAGGCGTCACAATTTAAAACATAAAAATTTGACCAAACAGCGTCATGCTTCACTGAGGAATACTCATCAATTAAATCATACTCAAAATTATGTTCAACAGCGGAAATGAAACATAATTAAATCCCGAATACTTTACTCAACAGTTATTCCAGGATAATAAATCAACAAAATTCCAAAATTATTAAAATATCCATAAAAGGATTCCAAACAATCGTTTTCCCCCAGTGTTACATCTACCAGAGCACGACACTGACACGCGGACAAAGACTCGAATCTAAGGCTATCCTCACCAACTCCAAGCAGCTAATCACTTCGGATCTGAAATGTTAAAGTAAGGGTGAGATTTCAATTCAATATAATATGTATTATACGTTCTTAGATCCAACAGATTAATTGAATATATTAATTCATCAACCAACACCAGATCACAAACAATACAGAACAATTCACACAATGATCATGTATAAATAGCAAACAATGGCAATTGCAACACTGGAAACCATCCTAACATGTTACAATTCCATATGCAATGCAGACTCTATGCATGTGGTACCAATCGTGAACCGCGTTCACCCACTGCTCCGTTTACTCGTGGAAAGACAGTGTAATCCATGATTCGTCCACACCATTGGGTCAAGAATCTAGCCTCACTACCTCTACCCAGGTCAGTCTCTTGGCTCTGCAAGCTCACTTCCGCACAATGGGAATGAACCAATTAACAAATGTATATGCATGCAATCATAAAAGCATGCCACGTTATTCCACTGATCATAATAAATCAACATAACCAACGATGTCATTTCACCAATACATCACAATCAAATCACAATGGACATCAAAATACAACATGATATACATTAGTTCTCATCCGATACTCAGACCATTCGCATTGATTACCATCTTCCGTATTTAAATCCACATTTTCAAAATCGGGGACTCGGCTCTTTTTAAAATAATTTTCAATAAAATAATATTTTTCTTTTCTAGGAGGTAGAACTTTAAATTTAAGAAATAACGCCGAAAACGGCACCCGAATCGGAGTTACGGTTTAGAAAATATGCATTTTTGAAAATTTAGAAGTTTTGGAAAAATACACAGTGGTAACCGGTTCCTCACTGGGAGAACCCGGTTCCCACAGTTTGAAAAACACACGCTCCTGGAAATTTGTATGGGGAACCCGGTTCCTCCCCACAGGGAACCGGTTCCCAGGTTTTCAAAATAGAGTCCCCCTGGATTTTTGTATGGGGAACCCGGTTCCTCCCCAGAGGGAACCGGTTCCCAGGTACAAAAATTCCCAGAATTTGAAATTTTACGCTGGAACCCGGTTCCTTCCCACAGGGAACCGGTTTCCACGACCTGTAACAGCAAAATTTATCATTTTTGACAGCTTTATGCATCCATAACCATTTCCAATCTTTCCAATACGAATTATAATATCATGAACACCATTCTAACACCATTTCACACCATTTTGACATCAACTAACATATTTTATCCATTCCTGATTATCATCTGACACACTAGTGATCAATTTTCCGTCCACTGACACAATTAGGGTTTCATACTATAATCTACCATTCCAATTCCTAACATACCCAATCATCCCATTGGTTCCCAAAACCCATAAGACATATTAACCGAATAAAATCACCCTTACCTCGCGATGATTCTCGGTTTCTCGGCGGCTTTTCCTCTCTCTCTTCTTCCTCCAACTCTACGTGAAATGATTTTCCAAAACCTTCTCTTTTTCCTTTCTTTTCCTTTTATATTTCCTTTTTAATATTCCAATTAAAATAATTAATTACTACTTAGTACTTAGTAGAGTGTTTTACTATCACACCCACCGTTTACTCTGCACACCTCCAAACCTTCCTTTACTAAATAACCCAATTAATCCAGATGAATTAAATATTTAAGACTTCAATCAATTAAATAATTAATTCTCACTCATTTAATATTGAATTAAATCGGGGTGTCACAACTCTCCCCCACTAAAAGTGTTTTCGTCCTCGAAAACATACCTTAGACGAAAAGTTCGGGATATGAGTCCTTCATCTGACTCTCCAGCTCCCAAGTCACATTTTCCATGGTCCTCCCAAGCTACTGGTACCAGTGCTATCTCTTTACCTCGCAGTTGCTTCACTTTTCGATCCTCAATTTTCGCAGGCACTGCTTCAACAGTCAAATTATCTCGTACCTGAACATCATCTACTTAAATCTCATGAGACGGATCCGCAATGTACCTCCTCAACTGAGATACATGGAAAACATCATGCAAATTCGCAAGTGACGGCGGTAAAGCAATCTGATACGCAACTTTTCCAACTCTCTTGGTAATCTGAAACGGACCAATAAAGCGCGGAGTCAACTTCCTTGACTTCAAAGCTCGACCAATACCAGTCATCGGAGTAACTCTCATAAACACATGATCTCCTTCATCAAACTCGAGATCCTTCCTCCTCTTATCGTGATAACTCTTCTGACGACTCTGAGAAGTCCTCATCTTCTCCTGAATCATCTTAATCTTTTCTGAAGTTTGTTGAACGATCTCTGGTCCAATCACAAAGACTTTCTCCGATTCGTACCATCACAACGGTGTCCGACATCTCCTACCATACAATGCCTCAAATGGAGCCATACCAATGCTCGAATGAAAACTATTGTTGTAGGTAAACTCTATCAATGGCAAATAGCTATCCCAAGCTCCACCTTTTTCTAACACACAAGCTCTTAACAAATCCTCTAACGACTGAATCGTCCTCTCCGTCTGACCATCTGTCTGTGGATGATACACGGAACTCAATCGTAACTTAGTACCCAAAGCTTCTTGCAATCCTGTCCAGAACTTAGAAGTAAACCTCGGGTCTCTATCCGACACAATGCTAGACGGAATACCATGCAAACTTACAACTTTCTCAACATACAATTCCGCCAACCTCTCCATCGGATAATCCATTCTTATCGAATAAAGTGAGTCAATCGATCGACAATAGAATCATCTTCACTGCTCTAGGCAACCCAGACACAAAATCCATAGAAATGCCATCCCATTTCCATTCCGGGACGAATAACGGTTCCATCAGTCCCGACGGCTTCTGATGCTCAATCTTTGATTTCTGACAAACCAAACATGCATACACAAACTCGGCGATTTCCTTCTTCATTCCTGGCCACCAAAATAACTTCTTCAAGTCACGATACATCTTAGTAGCACCAGGATGAATACTCAATCCACTTCGATGTCCTTCCTCCAAGATACTCTTTCTGATCTCAGCAATATCCGGAACACACACTCTATCACCAAATCTCATAACACCATTCTCGTCAATTCGGAACTCACCTCCTTGACCTTGGTTAATCAATGTCAGCTTGTCCACTAATCCAACATCAGACTTCTGCCCATTTCGAATCTCTTCCAAAATACCACTAGTCAGTTTCAACATGCCCAACTTCACACTGTTCGGAGTAGTCTCACAAACCAACTTAAGTCTCTGAATTGCTCAACCAACTCTAGCTCACGGACCATCAACATCGACATATGCAAGGATTTCCTACTCAACGATTGACGTTTGCCTTACCGGATGGTAGTTCAAACCAAAATCGTAATCCTTGAGAAATTCCAACCATCTCCTCTGTCTCATATTCAACTCCTTCTCGATCAAAGAGATACTTGTGCTCTTATGATCATGAAAACCTCAAACCGTGAACCATACGGATAATGCCTCCATAGTTTCAACACAAACACAACGGCCGCCAACTCTAAATCATGAGTCGGGTAATTCCTTTCATGAGTCTTTAAGCGTCTCAAGCATAAGCCACAACCCGCTTATCTTGCATCAAAACACCTCCTAAACCCCTCAAAGACGCATCACAATACACCACAAAGATTCTTCCGGTTGGCAAAATCAAAATCGAGCACTAGTCAACCTCCTCTTCAATTCTTGAAATCCCTTCTCACAATCGGCATCCCAAATAAATACTTGACCTTTTCTCGTCAATTTAGTCAATGGTAACGCTAACTTAGAAAACCCCTCAATGAACTTCAGTAGTAACCCGCTGCACCAAAACTACGAATCTCCGAAGCATTCTTCGGCACTTCCCACTGAGATACCGCTTCTACTTTTGTAGGATCAACAGCAATACCATTCTTGGATATCACATGACCCAGAAAACTCACTTCGCTTAACCAAAACTCACACTTTGACAATTTTGCATAAAGTTTCTTTTCCTTCAACACTTCCAATACAATTCTGAGATGCTTAGCATGCTCCTCATCATCCTTTGAGTAGATCAGAATGTCGTCAATAAACACCACCACAAACTTGTCAAGATACGGATGAAATATCCTGTTCATATACTCCATAAACACACCAGGTGCATTAGTAACTCCAAATGGCATAATAGAATATTCATAATGCCCATACCTCGTTCTAAAAGCAGTCTTCTGAATATCTTCCGCCTTAACACGAATCTGATGATATCCAGACCTCAGATCAATCTTGCTAAACACACAAGCTCCAACCAACTGATCCATCAAGTCATCAATCCTCGGCAGTGGATACCGATTCTTGATCGTCACTTTATTCAACCTGCGTAGTCACACGCCTCATCGCTTCCTTCTTTTTAACCAACAACATGGCGCACTACGGCGAAACACTAGGCGAATAAATTTCTTTTCCAATAACTCCTCCAACTGTTTCTTCAGTTCAGATAACTCAGATGCCGACATGCGATAAGGCGCCATCGACACCGGACTAGTTCCAGGAATCAAATCTATAGTAAACTCCACTTCTCGTTCAGGTGGTAACTCGTTAACATCCTCCGAAACACCTCCGAAATTCATTCACAACAGCAACTCATCACTCTTAGCCTTCCTTTCACTCCGTTGAAGAATATAACATGAACACTACAACACCATCTCGTGAGTTCATCCGCTTAATCGACATGATCTCTTCAACCTTAGCTACTTCAGAAATATAACCGTCTTCTCAAAACAATTGATATGAACACGGTTGAAGACCAACCGTTCATTCAAGGATAATATCAAGTTGTTCTAACGGTAGGCACACTAAATCCATACCGAACCTCTATCGAAAATAACGATAGGACAATTTCTACACACTAAGTAGTCACCGAACCCGACGCAGAGTGTCAATAACCATACTTCCATCCAAATTAGAAATTTCTAGATTCAATCTCTTAGCACAGTCCAAAGAAATAAAAGAGTGTGTCGCTCCAGTGTCAATAATTGCAATTAAAGGTATGCCATTAATAAAACATGTACCTTTAATCAACCGGTCATCAGGCTTAACATATGATCCTGACAAAGCGAACACCTTTCCACCAGCTTGCTCTTTCTTTGGCTTAGTACACCGCGGACGAGTGTGTCCTTCTTCACCACAGTTGTAACAAGTTATCCTTCGGGATCTGCACTCGGCAGCTAGATGACCGACTCTCCCACAATTGTTGCACTTTCTCGCATCAGCCTTGCATTCAAGAGCCCGGTGACCCAACTCACCACATCTGTAGCACTTTACGGAAGAACCAGAAGAACCAGAGTCTCCCCCACTAGGCTTCTTCCAACCTCCAGATCTATGATTATTCCTATCATAAGGCTTACTGCGATCCATCTGTCTCTTACCCTTACGGTCAGCATAACTCTGAGCATTTGCCTTAGTACTAGTAAGATCTTCCTCCAGAATCCTACTACAATCAACCAAATCAGGAAATCTCCTAATACGCTGATACCTGATACCTTGCTTGATCTCATCGCGCAGTCCATTCTCAAACTTGATACATTTGGAAAACTCTCCATCTGCATCGTTAGGATAATTAGCATAATACTTTGCTAACTCAGAAAACTTGGTCGCGTACTCACTCACAGACTTGTTGCCTTGCTTGAGCTCCAGAAATTCTATCTCTTTCTTACCCCGAATGTCTTCAGGAAAATACCTTCTCAGGAAAGCTCTTGAACACAAGTTAATGCAACCCGTCTTCTTCCAATTCATCTGGTAGCAACCCACCAATCATCGCCTGCCAACATGTGAGTACCATACCTCACCTTGACCCCTCAAGACAATCAATAACTCAAGATCCTCTCGATCTCCTTCACCACCGAGCACCCTCGGGATCATGTGCACCTTTGAACAACGGAGGATTATTCCTCTGAAAATTCCCCAATTGTCTGTCAGCACCAATCGCAGCTCCCTGCTGATTCCCTCCGAGCACTCCAGCTAACATTCCCAAAGCCTCAGCAATAGCATCATCATTCCTTCCGTTACCTCTTCCACCATTGTTCGTAACATTACAAAATCTACATCAAGACACAAGTATCGGCGTTACTTACACTAGTCGCATACTAAAGGGATAACGACACTAAGACAAGACCGACTATGCTCTGATACCACTATTGTAACACCCCCTTCTAATTACCCGCGTTTTATAAATAATAATCAGAGTATTTAATCATAATCAAGAAGGCGTCACAATTTAAAACATAAAAATTTGACCAAACAGCGTCATGCTTCACTGAGGAATACTCATCAATTAAATCATACTCAAAATTATGTTCAACAGCGGAAATGAAACATAATTAAATCCCGAATACTTTACTCAACAGTTATTCCAGGATAATAAATCAACAAAATTCCAAAATTATTAAAATATCCATAAAAGGATTCCAAACAATCATTTTCCCCCAGTGTTACATCTACCAGAGCACGACACTGACACGCGGACAAAGACTCGAATCTAAGGCTATCCTCACCAACTCCAAGCACTAATCACCGGATCGAAATGTTAAAGTAAGGGTGAGATTTCAATTCAATATAATATGTATTATCGTTCTTAGATCCAAGATTAATTGAATATATTAATTCATCAACCAACACGAGATCACAAACAATACAGAACAATTCACACAATGATCATGTATAAATAGCAAACAATGGAAATTGCAACACTGGAAACCATCCTAACATGTTACAATTCCATATGCAATGCAGACTCTATGCAAGTGGTACCAATCGTGAACCGCGTTCACCCACTGCTCCGTTTACTCGTGGAAAGACAGTGTAATCCATGATTCGCCCACACCATTGGGTCAAGAATCTAGCCTCACTACCTCTACCCAGGTCAGTCTCTTGGCTCTGTAAGCTCACTTCCGCACAATGGGAATGAACCAATTAACAAATGTATATGCATGCAATCATAAAAGCATGCCACGTTATTCCACTGATCATAATAAATCAACATAACCAACGATGTCATTTCACCAATACATCACAATCAAATCACAATGGACATCAAAATACAACATGATATACATTAGTTCTCATCCGATACTCAGACCATTCGCATTGATTACCATCTTCCGTATTTAAATCCACATTTTCAAAATCGGGGACTCGGCTCTTTTTAAAATAATTTTCAATAAAATAATATTTTTCTTTTCTAGGAGGTAGAACTTTAAATTTAAGAAATAACGCCGAAAACGGCACCGAATCGGAGTTACGGTTTAGAAAATATGCATTTTTGAAAATTTAGAAGTTTTGGAAAAATACACAGTGGTAACCGGTTCCTCACTGGGAGAACCCGGTTCCCACAGTTTGAAAAACACACGCTCCTGGAAATTTGTATGGGGAACCCGGTTCCTCCCACAGGAACCGGTTCCTGTGTTTTCAAAATAGAGTCCCCTGGATTTTTGTATGGGAACCCTTCCTCCCGGAACCGGTTCCTGTACAAAATTCAATTTGAATTTTACTGGAACCGGTTCCTTCACGGGAACCGGTTTCACGATTGTAAACAAAATTTATCATTTTGACACTTTATGCATCCATAACCATTTCCAATCTTTCCAATACGAATTATAATATCATGAACACCATTCTAACACCATTTCACACCATTTTGACATCAACTAACATATTTTATCCATTCCGATTATCATCTGACACACTAGTGATCAATTTTCCGTCCACTGACACAATTAGGGTTTCATACTATAATCTACCATTCCAATTCCTAACATACCCAATCATCCCATTGGTTCCCAAAACCCATAAGACATATTAACCGAATAAAATCACCCTTACCTCGCGATGATTCTCCTTTTTCTCGGCGGCTTTTCCTCTCTTCTCTTCTTCCTCCAACTCTACGTGAAATGATTTTCCAAAACCTTCTCTTTTTCCTTTCTTTTCCTTTTATATTTCCTTTTTAATATTCCAATTAAAATAATTAATTACTACTTAGTACTTAGTAGAGTGTTTTACTATCACACCCACCGTTTACTCTACACACCTCCAAACCTTCCTTTACTAAATAACCCAATTAATCCAGATGAATTAAATATTTAAGACTTCAATCAATTAAATAATTAATTCTCACTCATTTAATATTGAATTAAATCGGGGTGTCACACTTTCCATCTGATGGTTGCATGCAAGATGTTGAAGATGCGTTAGCTCCACCTTTGACCACCATCGACAGCCAGCAAGGACCACCGACTAACATCCCTCATTTGTCACCAGTTTTTTTTGAAGCAGAAGAACACACAGACTCGGCAATGGGATCAAGCTAGGTTTGTACAAAAGGTTTTGAAGAAACAATATATGGTTTTGGAAAAACAAAATTTCGGAAGTACTGACACACAAAGACTTTTTGAGAGTGTTAGAGAAGCAAGTAAAAAATAATTTAAGAAGTATACAATGGAAAATGACCACAAGCGTTGTCCCACAAGTCCATATGAAACTAAGCTAGCATGCGTGCCTCTTTCTCTGTATTGGGGTACAACTGACCCCACTTCCCAAGGCACCTTATAAGTGGCCCATGGCCCATTATAACCCTAGATCTATTTATATGTTGTTAATGCTTAGATGTTGGTAATGAAGAAAATTTGTTTTTATCTTATTATCTTCTTATGCAATTTAGATCTAAGTTTAACCTAGCATATTCTATCATATTTCATCTACATCTCTTCGAATAAACATGATAAACTATGAAAATTGAGTTTGTATTCTTTAGCAAACACGTATCTTTAAGCTATTAAATGTTTTTTAAACAAATGAATTGGTGTTGTTCAAGCACACTTTATCCATGAAAGGAGGATATTGTTGTTATGGTAAAACATTAAACAAAAGTACTACAAAAAAACATCAAACAAAAGTAAGTATTTGTTTATCGTCTTTATAGGGATTAATGTGATTGTCCTAAAGCCAATGAGTCTACATGGTGGAGGGATTTAATGCTACTGTGCATGAATGCTCAAGGAATCTTAAAGAAAATCACAATAAAACTTAGGGATGGAAATTTGGCACTACTTCGGAAAACTAGTTAGTTGGGGAGGGGTTGTCTGGCTGCTCAGTTCCCATCACTTTTCCATCAATGCAGTTTCAAAGAAGAAATTGTTAACTGTAACACCCCTTTTCTACCCCATAATAAATATAACAAACATCAGAGTAATTTATCATGCATCTCATAAAGGGCGTCACATTGGTTACACAAATATTCACAATTACCAAATTGCATACTGGTTATGTTCATAACACGTATTCAAATTCACGTTTTCACAATATACAACATAACATGCATCTCACAGCGAAATAATTAATTCATCAACAAAACATAAATGATTGATATCTCATACTACTAATCATGTATCTAAGTGCTAGGCACCAAGGACAATCATCATAACATCTCATACATATCCAAATAAAAGAGAGTGATAGCAAATATCTCTCAAAATAAGTCATAACAGGAATCCAAACATAATCCCTCGTGTTACATAGATCAAGGAATGACTCACTACCTAGGGAAAATAGATAAAATAAGTTAAGCTTCTCCACTAGTCTCGTGCGAAACACCACAATCCTCGGAACCTGCATGTTACCCAGATAGAGGCAACATCACAACAGAAGGGTGAGAATTCACATCATTATCGAAATGTATATAAATTGGGAGTAATATAGAAACAACATTTATTAAAGAATTCTCCACACTTCATGTGATATTCCATAAAACATGATTTCCATAATCTAGTTATCAAAGAATATAATTATACAAACATTTCAAGTATAACATATCCACATTTATCGCACATAGCATAAATATCACCAATACAATCAATCAAAGGATTCACATACCCAAATATCACATATTCCAACATACAACACATCTTCTGAAAATTTTGGTTAGGGCCAGACTCAGGATGTCGTGACATCTCATCCGACATTACAAAACAGATAAGGTAGAATTACAATTAAAATTCAAGAAACAAAAGAACACAGGGAATTGTTAACCCAATTCGGTTCTAATCAACCTACATTTGGGGGCATACCAAGCTAGGAATGAAGTTCACTATCAGCAGTATTAATTCGGAAGAAAACCACCATGTTTACACTCCTCACTTAATCAGACGACCCAATGACCCTTTTGCCTAAGATACCATACTTAGATATGAGAACCTCTGCTCACTTCCAATCACCTCAGTGATGTCTATCAGTTACTATCACACCAGCAACTGCATCGACTTCTTGGCTCCAAACACAATCATCTGAGAGATACCTCACTCCAAACACAACTAAAATATTTTGAAGATACCAAACTTCAAACACAATCTAAACTAGTCACTCAAGTGACAGAAACCAAACTTGGAATTGCTTCACAACTTCTTCCAAGGACATAACTACACTCATTGCTTCATAGATTCTGAGTGAGTAAAAACAAACCTCTTTCCTACAGGCTTCGAGGTAAAAATCAGTGACCATCCCATAATCCGGGTGGTTCACTTACATGGCTAACCCTAAAGACTATATCTTTCTAAAACCGGCTAGCTTACTAAAACTAGGTTACAACTGCTTATTTATAACCTATTACCCAACTAGATTTGGGTCTTCAAAATAACAGCATAAGCTGTAACAAACTTCTGCAGAAACAAAAACGCAGATAACTTCTGCTACAATCAAGGTCCTCTCTGATTTTTCTCATTAGCTTTTGGACCTCCACACATGCCTTCAAAATCACGCCATATAATATGCATAATATTCCCAGAATATTCTGCACTAATTAAAACATAAATGTAACAAACTTAACAGTTCAGCAACGTGATGTCCTGATGTCTGATGTCTCGACATCTTATATGACATGTTGTTCCATATGTTGAAACTCTTCAACACAGCATGTTAAGGCATTCTAGATAGGATTATAAGTTGAGAATCATACTGTACAAATTATTGTTGCTACTATTATTTATTTTATTAAAATTTAGCCAATCCATATAATTTGGAACTTACAAACTCCCCCTTGGACAAATTTTAGCTAAAACAAATAATTACAAATACAAGCAGTTTAAAGTAGCAACAACAATTTTACAAATGAAAATTAACAATTAAAAGATTCTTCAGTAATCTTCAGTTGTCTTCATGTCTTGAGAGAAGGGGAGAAAACATTGACGGTCTGTCAGTTGGAGATAATGTCTCAACATCAAGTTCGACATCTTCTCGTGTTTTTTATCTTCTTCATATACCCAACAGGTTAAAGGGAAGGAAGATCCTTTTTGTACACGAAGAAGAATATAACTCTCATTCCCCCTTAGGGCAAGTTACATATCTTGTCACAAAAGGTGGAAAAAGAGGACCATGAGAAATAAACTATATCTTGAGCGATATTGTATTATTTTCCCAGGTAACTCAGAACACAAGTCACAATTGTGTTCATAACTCAGATCATAAATCACAACTAATTTGTTGTTCATTGCTGTGTGACATAGCTTGTGATTCAGACATGGTTTTTCTCTCTTCTGTATCATATTCTTATGCGAATTTTTCTGTGAGTTATGATTTCATCTATCCCCCTTTTTAGATAAAATTTGACAATTTGAGCCCTCCCCAAACTAGATCCAGGCACAGTTTGCCCAAGCTTTGATAAAATGCATGGTGAAGATGAGATGAAAGCTCACTTGTTGTTTGAGATTGGGTGAGAACTCCTTTAAATAGGTCAGTAGTTCCTTAGGAATTAACACCAAATTAATTTCCAGTCAATGGTGCGTTAATTTAGGCCTAAAATTTGTTACATGACTAGCTAACCACCATTCAGGCTATTCTTGAATGCTTTTAATAGCCCTTGACTATTTCTTTTGAGATAAAAATAGTCCCAATGCATGCATAATTCACATCATTTAACATGTCCATGCAGAAACATGTTCTGTATAATGTCCTGACATTCAGTCAGACATTGTTCACTTACTTCACTTTTCAAAATAGTGGATTCTCTACTGTGAGGCACTCTTCACTTTTGACCATATAATGCCATAACTTCTTTTTGGGTGGCTATGAAAAAGAATCTGATTTCATCAACAATCTTTAAAATTACTTCAGATTCTTAATGACATTGATGTTTCAATATTTTATGCCACATACACACAAAGTCCATCTGTCTTGGCTCTGAGTTTATAATATTACTGCTTCTTCAAACATATATTAGTATAAACTCCCCTTTACATCAGCTAATGAATAATCTCCCTCTTGACATTAGTTGGACATAACATAATAGTTGCGCCTTCTTTAATAAACATATCCAATTGCACTAGATACGATAACTTTCACAAATGACAGTTAGTAGTTGTTTCTTAGATAGGTTGTTGCTCCCTAATGATACTTTTGCTCCCCCCTTAATATCTAAAATCCTCCTTTTAGCTTCTAAGATAAAGCTTGCCATATGTTGTTACTCCCCCTAGTTATACAAAAATAAGGACATCTTTGATGCTGATCCTTATAGTAATTGAAGCATTCTTCATTTGGACTTGCCATGATTTCCAAATTAGGAATCCTTAGTTTACTTGTTTCACAAGTTTCAGATTGCCATACTCTGTAACTTGTAATAGAAGAAACCTCATAGTTAACTATGTGTATAACTAGTTATAAGTCTTCAAGAGATAAGTCTGAACTTTATCATCTTTTTTTCAATCTCTGGTGTCTTCAATAGTTGTGATGTTACATATTCATGTAGAACATTCTCTTATACTCATCACATACTTCTTCTCTTCTTGATTCATATTTCCATACAGTTAACACAAATATCCATCTCCCATCAAGATATTTTACAACATATGTATGCATCTATTTAGGTTGAATCAACTCTTCAAATAAACACCAGATAACATTGCCACACATCCAAAGCTTGTGAAGATAACAATGAACTTTAATATTGACGTTTAGTTCACACTATGCCATGAATTCTTCATACAGATACTCAGCTCCCGACAGAGTATGTGAATCTTGAATTTAGGCTGCACATCTAATAAGTACTTAGTCTCCCGTCAGAGTACTTACTAGTTAGTTAGTTAGAATTAACTACTCACACTAGATCATTATGACTGATTACATATTCACACTCACTTCTACTTCCAGGCAATAAAGTATGAATTCAAAACTGAAGACTTTAAGATGATGTTTTGACATCTGATATAACATCATCCATTATGGTGGTTCTGGGGTTAACATCCACAATTTCTCATTCATAACACTTAGGGGGAACATAGGAAGCACTGAAACTGTCAACTCTAAACACTTTATACATAGAGGAATAACATGATCCATATCTCAATAAGATTTTCTTCAGACTTTCACTTCTAATTTTGAGATGATGGATGCCATAGTCTGTACCTATAGAGGAGATTCCCTCAACTAGGTTTCTAGAGCAGACTTGATTATGGCATGACACAAAAATATTCAGATTCTTCACTGTAATCTGAATCCTTGATCCTTATTGACAATACCCTTCCAAGAAAGTATTTAGGGCAATCAACATCCATGACTATGTTCTATTGTGGTTGAGACACAATATTCAACTCCAAACTATTCTATGGTCATGAATAACTCTCCAAATATATGGTTCCTTTGATCAGAAGGATGAACCATATATAAGCTCATCTTGATAACACACAAAGGGATTGAAGGGTATACCTTTATGACTTTCTTACTTGCACTAAGCTTGACTTCTATACTCCCGTAAGCTTAGGTCAGAAATAAACTGACGTCTGGAGTATAAGATCTTGTTGATCTTGTCATGATTAACTAATATAGATGTATCCTCTTCCATATCAGGAGCAGGTTCTAAACATATGTACTCACACTGCATTTGTTTAGCACCCAGAACATTTGTTCTTCAACTGGTAGCTACATATCAGTCACAATGTTCTAACATCATGTAGAACATCAGTTCCATCTCATTAGAACACAAAATCCTTGATAATCTTCAAGGACTTCAAACAATTTGCAGATGAATATGAGAATCACTGATCAATTGATCCCTGTCAACTTTAATAATCCATGCCTTTATGAGTGGACTTGAGAAAGATCTCAAGTATCTTTGACACTTTTACTATAGCTGTAATAATCTGCCATATATTCTGTTGAATGAAAATAATCCTAGAGTTCTTCCTTCACTATAGGGGTTGCATCAGAGGATATGCAGCGAAATATAGTCATACCTCAACAGAATATACACAATGCTTACTCCATATTTTACTTGTAAGCATGACATTCAAGGATTGAAAATAAATCAACCCTGCAAAATGCTTGCTTCTTCGCCAAGCAACAGACTAGACCTAACCAATATCCTGACCAATATGGAAACACATAAGCACAGAAGTTACCTTATCAATAGCTTTACTCCCGCATGTAGGTTTTGACAATCTTTTCTCTATGTTGATTTTAGGATGAATAATACAATTCAAAATCCTCACTCCCGCATGAAGTCTTTGAATTTAACTTTCTTATTTCAGCATCTTTATCTTCTTTCTTCAAGAAGGTACAGGTTCTAGTCAGGTTGGTCCAGTTCTCCACAAATAGGTTCATCCTCCACTTCAAGGGACCACACAATATGTACACTCATTGTTCGAACAATCTACAAGTAGGTCCATACTCCACTTCAAGGGACCGTACAATATGAACACTCCTTGTTCAAATAATCTTCTACCTTGTGCACAACCAAAAAGTATCTCTCATGGATCTCATCCAGAAATAGACAATATGTTTGCTCTGATACCAATTGAAAATTCTGGTTAGGGCCAGACTCAGGATGTCGTGACCTCTGATCCGACATTACAAAACAGACAAGGTATAATTATAATTAAAATCCAGGAAACAAAAGAACACAAGAAATTGTTAACCCAGTTTGGTTCTAACCAACCTACATCTGGGGGCATACCAAGTCAGGATGAAGTTCACTATCAGCAGTATTAATTCAGAGGAAAACCACCCTATTTACACTCCTCACTTAATCATACTACCCAATGACTCTTCTACCTAAGATACCACACTTAGATATGAAAACCTCCGCTCACTTCCAATCACCTCAGTGATGTCTATCAGCTACTATCACACCAGCAACTACATCGACTGCTTGGCTCCTAACACAATCAGCTTGGAGATACCTCAATCCAAACACAACTAAAATAGTTTGAAGATACCATACTTCTAACACAATCTAAACTAGTCACTCAAGTGACAGAAGCCAGACTTGGAATTGCTTCACAACTTCTTCCAAGGACAAAACTACACTCATTGCTTCACAACTTCTGAGTGAGTAAAAACAATCCTCTTACCTACAGGCTTCGAGGTAAAAATCAGTGACCATCCCACAATCTGGGTGGTTCACTTACATGGCTAACCCTAAAGACTACATATTTCTAAAACCGACTAGCTTACCAAAATTAGGTTACAACTGTTTATTTATAACCTATTATTCAACTGGATTTGGGCCTTCAAAATAACATCATAAGTTGTAACAAACTTCTATAAAAACAAAAACGCAGATAACTTCTGCTACAATCAAGGTCCTCTCTGATTTTTCTCCTTAGCTTTTGGACCTCCACACATGCCTTCAAAATCACGCCACATAATATGCATAATATTCCCAGAATATTCTGCACTAATTAAACCAGAACTGTAACAAACTTAACAGTTCAGCAACATGATGTCCTGATGTCTGATGTCTCGACATCTCATATGACATGTTATTCTAGATGTTGAAGCTCTTTAACACAGCATGTTAAAGCATTCTAGATAGGATTATAAGTTGAGAATCCTATTGTACAAATCATTGATGTTGTCCTGATGTCTGATGTCTCGACATCTCATATGACATGTTGTTCTAGATGTTGAAACTCTTAAACACAGCATGTTAAGGCATTCTAGATAGGATTATAAGTTGAGAATCCTATTGTACAAATCATTGTTGTTGCTATTATTTGTTTTATTAAAATTTAACCAATCCATATAATTTGGAACTTACATCTTCTTTAATTACACACAAGACATTAATGCAATGTGACTCATGCATGTGGTACCATCGTGATCATCAAGCTCATCTCGCTTCCGATTTAATAACTTAGAACCAAAGCCACGCTTCCGATTCGGACAAAACCAAAGTCACCATTATGAACATATAGTTCACCACTTCTTTTTCCATATAGGATCAAGCACATTGTGAACCAAAAGTTTCACCGCCTATGTTTCCACTTAAGGATCAAAGCCACCAATACCAGAGTTCCAACTCTCCATGAATGCATGTGCAATTTAATCAACAACATATGCAAATAAGATTATTCACCAACCTTAATTATTCAAGCATATAACCACAATTCAACACTTTAAATTATCACCTCTTTTTCATAAACATCATGTTTCATCATTTACAAACAATAAATATAGCATTTACTATCATCACACATCATAAATAACATTTAGCACACAAGCCAACAATTGTTATTCTTCACACTCATCCAAACACAACATTCATAACTCAAAATCAAGTATCATGTATTCATAGCATTTATCAACTCAACACACCGTAATAACATATAGAAAACAATGCCAAAACATGTTATTTCCATTCATCACCAATTCATAACACATACCAATTAATACACAAACTATCGTTCCAATTCAATGCCAATTCACAATATACATAACAGATATACATGTTATTTTTCCCAATCACATAATGATTAAATCATATAATGCTAACAAACTTAGCTCTATTCTATAGGTTATTTCATTAGCTTTCTATCGGTTCAAACGGCACCCAAAATGGAGTTACGGTTAAAAAGTTATGAAGTTTTCAAGTTTTATAATTTTTCAGAATTTCGCATAGGAAATCAATTTCCCAGATAGGTAAATCGATTTCCACTAGTCCAGGGGCCAAATTCGTATGTTCTCTTAGGAAATCGATTTCCCACATAGGTAAATTGATTTCCACAACACCAGAACCGAAAAAAGACATATTTTGATGTTTCTAAACCCAATTTCAAGCCAACTTAAAACCCCAAATCTCTTTTATCACAAACTTAATTATTCTTATCATCAACACAATATATATATGCATCAATTACAACATTAAAACATATTTTCACCATCAATTTGGGATTCTAATTTCAATCTAAGTGAATCAAAAACTTCGAAATTGAAATCAAGCAACCTAGCATGTTACTAATCACTATCCAATGACATACAAATGAATAATAATGAAGATTCTCCCCCTTACCTCATGAAGATTTAGCTTCAAGGGTTTCTTCTTCTCTCCTCTTCTCTTCTTTCCCTCTTTCTCTTCTTTCCACCAAATGATAACTCTAACTATATTTTCTCTTAATCCTTACTAACTAGCAAGTTCTATTTTGGGCTTAATAATTAACACCTCCTTATTACTCATATCATTATACTTAGGCCCAATACTAATAAATCTTATTTCTACTCATAGAACCCAATTACCCAAATAACACACATATGCAAATAATTCAATTATTCATCAAATCACTCAATTAAATTATATTATCATATAATATAATAAATAATAATAATTGATAAATAACTATTAAAATTTGGGATGTTATATTAACAACATGAGAGTTAGGTTGGGAGATATGTGGAGGTGAAACATAATTCGCCGTGGGGAAGTGTTGAGCAAGGAGGCCACGAGAGAATTAGAAGAACTGGACGTAGTTCTTCAAGGTATATGCCTGGTTGTGAATTAACCAGATGTGATCATATGACCATTCGATAAATAAAAATGCTTCATTGTATGTTACTGTTATGAAAATTTGATGCAGGTTCAAGCAACAATTGAGTTGGATGTTAGGAGGAAATTGGCGCTAAGTTTAATTTCAAAGTTGTTAGAGACTTTGTTCATGTTCTCTTTCTTGTAAGAGTTGAAGTATCTCTAGTACTCACATTCTAATACAAGAGGTGCTTATAAGAAATAGTTAATGTGTTTTTAAGCTTAAGTTTGCAAGGGTTTTGAAATTTTAAAGTTGCGGAATGTAAAACAGGCGAATGATAAATGGATTTTTCAGAGATGTGAGAACTTGTCAGGATTAGATTTCATCCACCGTCAGATTATGTAATTTACCAATCAATTGTATGTAATATATACATTCATCAATATCACCATGTATCGCTCACGAAAGAGTTTACTTTTAAACTCTGATGAGATCAATTATCAACCTGAATTACGTCTAACTAGATTTGTAGGTTCTACCGTATTGTTTAATCAATAATCTCTCCGCCTATCAAACAATATGGTCCATTACGAGCCGATACTCACGGTTAATGTTAAACCTAAAATCTATGTCTAGAGTTTAGAATCTAACAAATGTTCATCTTAGTTTGAGGCAAAAACCATATTCTCAATAAAAATCCATTAAGATAAAGATTAAAACAAAGATAACATCGATATAGATTCATAGATATATTATATACAAGCACATCAAAATGAGGTTCCACTATCTTTGAGAGTAGGTAGTAGAAGTGAATATGAAATTGAAACATTGTAGAACTGAGAACTAGATTGCAGACATCTTGACGAAGGGAGTGCAAGTCGAAGTGTTTAGAATACTAAGAGCAATGATGAATGTAGATAGCTTAGACACAATGAATTAGGTGGTGTGTTGAAAGTGTAATTCTTTGTGTCGAAGTAGGATGGTGTTCGCACAAGGTGTGTCGAATTAGCTTAGTCGAAGAGATTCAAAGTTATAGTCGAATTGTTAGTTATCGAAGTGTGGAAGCAGGTTGCTCCACACATAATTTCGATTTAGGTCTAAAATAGATATTTTGAGCTTTTATAGTTTTGAGATTTTTGGCTTAGGGAGAGAGAGCAAGTTCAATTATAAATAGAGGTAGTAACTCCTATTTTTGTAATCAACTCATAGCAAACTGTAGTCACAGAATTTTGTACTTGCAAAGTGAATAAAGACTTTCCACAATTTATCGGTAGAGAGAAACTCTGCAGAAACCCTAATATCTTTTCTTCTAAGATTTTATTTTCTTTCATTGTCATTGTATGTGATAACAATCTTGTTCATCAAGATTGATAGAAATTCATCATAGATTTTAGTGGATTTATAACATCTGATATCTTCCGATTGAGCGATTAGGAGAAGAAGAAGAAGAAAATCACAAGAATTATGTGAATGAAAATTTCCATCAAATCTTCCAATTTTAAAATGTGATAACTATGAGAATTTTTATAAACAGATGAATGTTATATTTTGTTTTCAAAATCTTTATAAAACATGGATCAGAACCTCTTAATAATCAGGAAAAAAAAGACAAAATACAAATGATTGAAGAAAAATCTTCTTAATAATTAAAAAAATATTTGACAGATTGCAATTCTTTTAATTTTTTATTAGATAATATAATCTTCACCTTGAAAAGCTTTATTTTTTCTTGTTATTTCAAATCAATTAAATTTAAAAGGCTTTATGTATCTAGATCAGCACTCTCAATCATGTCAATATCTAGAGTAACAACTATGTAGTTGGTTCAAAATGTTGAATTTTGTTCTGTTACATTACATTTTTTGTTAATGAAGAAAATTTCATTATACATTTTATATGACAATGAAAATCTCACTAGTAATTAATTGATTGAAGTGTGAAATCTTAAGAGAAGTTAAATATTGCATAATCAGGAACGGAGCAAGAAAAATTTAAATGTGGGACATAATATATAAGTAATATTAATTAAAATTAAAATTAAATAATTTATCTGTTCAACAATTACACATATATTATAATAATTGTTCTGGACTGGCCCACGCTCTAAGCCCAACAGATTCTGGGCCCAATTGCCCTTTGGAAAGCAGCTTGGGATGTCCACGCGGGGGCCACGTGGCCAACGGTCCTTGACTGCCACGTGCCCCCCGATATTATCGGACCCTGTTTACTAGGTCTCCTTAACCGTCACGTCTCCCAAGGACTTCGCAACAAACCCGGATTTCCCGGGCGACAATCTAGGGAGGAGGCCACGTGCTGGCCTCCCTGCACACGCAAGCCCTAGCAATCCGCTAGTGGGCTTGGACTTCTGCCCACTAATCGGATCTTGGCCCAGCGCTGGGGGCTATAAATACCCTCTCACTTGAGAGGGTCAGGTATCTCATTCTCTACTCTTCTCTTACTTGTTTGCTCTCTCTCTGCCTCTACTTACTTTGGCATCGGAGTATCTTGCAGGTACCCCCTTTCTTTCACTTTGGACCACCGTTGCAGATTGGGCCAAGACACCTTCTGGTCAGGTACGATCAGTGGCGCCGTCTGTGGGAATCTTGCTTCCCCGTCTCCTTTCATTCAGTTGACCAAAGCAAACCAAAAACTCAGTTTGTCATGGCCGATCATGCAACCAACGTGCAAAGTCCCCCTCGCGACGATATGGCCGAGCAAAATGACCTTGTTTTCGGCGGAGATCCTCGCGATGGGAAAACTGCCTCCATCGGATCCTATCGAGGAGAAGAGCGCGTGACCGCATCTTTCAAGAACGCCACCTCCGGCGTCGATCCACGGTCCACGCCTCTTGCCATCAACAACACCAACCTCCTGCTCTTCACCCAGGGAGAACGCCTCCATGTTCTCGAAGCTTCCCGCCGATCACCACGAAGACATCGACGACCAGACTCGTGGTCACCTTCACCTCGACGACATCGCTCTCGAACTCCCCCGCGGAGGAACAAGAGAGATGACTCTCGTAGCCCGACACGCCGCTCCCGAGGAAGGGGACCCGTGACCGAGCGACGAGACCAGGAACAACCCGCGGAACAACCTCAATCACCTCCCCGTCGTGAACGAGGAGCCAATGAGTCGAGAAGGACCAAAAGTGCATGCCCGCATAAGAACTCAACGCGCTCGCCTCCCCATCGGAGCGACGAGGGCGACCCGCGGTCCCCCTCATGCGAGCATCATGAATGCCCCAATTCCTCGGGGAATGGAGAAACCGCCCCAGCTGGCCAGCTATGATGGGGTAGACGATCCTATCGACCACATCGACGGTTTCGAAGCTATGCTCCAATACCTCAACGTTGGAGGACCGATCAAATGCAGTTATTCCCACCACTCGAAAACAACAATGGTGGTATAAGAGTTTACCCCGGGTCCATACACTGGAGAGAGCTCAAGGCCAGTTCACGAGCACATTCACGCCTCCCGCAGCATCCAAGACCGAGGCCTCCCTCGTGGCCATCATTCGAGCGATGAGACCTCGAGAATACATTGATCGCTTCAACGGAAGCTATACAAGTTCCTGTGGCGACCAGATGAAGCGATACTTCGGAAAGAGGCTCCTCCCGTGCGGATTTCGGGAAAGCCGTTGGCATCGAACCCGGCCACCTTGATGCTCTCCTCGACAAGGCTCGGGCCTATATCACAAATGAGGAGAAGCCGCCAACGCGCCAGAGACTCGAGGAGTCGAGGTTCGAACGCCACAGACACCGGATAACCGACACGAGGCGTTCGTCTCGTCGTCGATGAAAACGAGATAGCCCCGGAATCCCACAGCAATGAGGCCCGTTGGACGTTTCACCGATTACACCCGACCGCTTCAGGCGAATCCTAGCGGAGTGCTCGCCACGAGTTCAAGGATGGAGGGTCGACGCCGAAACCCACTCCCGAGCCGCAGAACAAAATATTGTCAGTATCACCGAAGTCACGGCCACTTGACTGAAGATTGCGTCCACCTCAAGGACGCGATCGAGACACTAATCAAAGGTGGGAGACTCGGGCAATACAAGAAGCCTGAAGGATCACGAAGTGCCCGAGACACCAAAGATGCCGAGGACGAGGGCCGACCACAAGGGGACTCTGGCTCTTACCAGATAGCATACTCGGTGACTAGGCTCGAGGATTTTCAGAGCCCTATATTCGCCCACAGCCCGTGGGAGGAATTCCCCTTGGCCATGGTCATCTTCGGCGGTGGCGACGCCCAATTGTCCATCAACTCAGCCAAGAGAAAGTTCGACGAGCTGATCGATAAGGCCCCAGTCAACGAGGTCTCACTCGAGCGTTCCGTGAATCGAACCGATCACTTTCTACTTGGAGGTACTTCGAGGAGCACCAACGCCCATATTCCCTCCTCATCAAAGAGAATGGCCAACTTTGAAGTCCACAGGATCACAGTCGGCAGCTCGGTCGACGTTATGTACACTCACTGTTCGAACACTCATTCGGAATCTCACCTATCACCATATGTGGGATCCGACCTTCAGGGGTTCAACGGATCCACATCCCGACCTTGGGGGTACGTCAAGCTCCTCGTCACCTTCGCGGGACGTTGCTTGACAGTCAAAGTCCACTACGGTGATCGACCGCCACTCTCTACATCGCCATTCGGCGAGCGACGCGAACTCACGCGTTCCTTGACCGTCCATCCAAGCTCAAGTTCTACACCAAACGAGGACGCGTCGCTACCATCTGCGGTGACATCAAAGCTGCGAGGAGGTGCCACAACGCCGCGGCCAGAGGACAAACCTTGGTCGACCCAAAAGCGGTCCCCACCAGCAAGGAAGGGTCGGACAACGCCCAGGTCGAGCTCCCCAAAACCGCAGAGGATCAGAGCCCCAACGCCACAATGGACCTCGACGCCGATTCAAAGGGCGAAGTCGACAGCAAGCGGAGGACGGATCCACTCCGCCCAATTCTCGACGGCGAGTTCGAGCTCCCCTCGAGAAGACCCGAATGCGTCAAGATCGGCGCCGACCTCCCCGACCTGGCAAAGAAGCAACTCAGAGCTTGCCTTCGGGAAAATGCGATCTCTTCGCATGGGCGCAGTGAAATGCCTGGACTCGACCACGAGGTCGCCCGCCATCGCTCGCCATAGATCCCCGCTAGAGCCATAGTACAACGAGGCGTAAGATCTCGAGAAGGCGAGGCCGAAAAGTAAAAGACCTCCAGAGGCAAATTTTATTTCCGAGGCCAAGTATTCAACTTGGTTGTCAAACGTTGTACTTGTTAAAAATCTAATGGAAAATGGCGTATGTCGTTGACTACTGATCTTAATCGGGCATGTCCCAAAGATGCTTTTCCTTTACCTAACATTGATAGGCGGTCGACAACTCGGCGGTTATAAATTGCTTTTTGGATGCTTACTCAGATACAACGGATCCCCATGGTCATGGCCGGGACTGCACGACCTTCATGGCGGAGTGGGAACTATACTACAACGTAATGCCCTCGGATGAAGAACGTCGGAGCGACCTACCAACGAATGATGAACAAGGTGTTTCAAAATGAGATCGGTGACATGCTCGAGGTGTACATGGGCGACATGATCGTGAAATCCCAAGCCGAGGCGATCACGCATCACGCAAGAAAGTCTTCGACCAAGCCGGAAAATGCGCTCAACCCGAGAAGTGCGTTGAGTCAAGGCCGGCAAGTTCCTCGGTTTCTATCTTACAGAACGAGGGATTGAAGCCAACCCCGACAAATGTCGGGCATTCGACCTACCAACGAATGATGAACAAGGTGTTTCAAAATGAGATCGGTGACATGCTCGAGGTGTACATGGACGACATGATCGTGAAATCCCAAGCCGAGGACGATCACGCATCACGCCTGAAGAAAGTCTTGACCAAGCCGGAAGCACGAATGCGCTCAACCCGAGAAGTGCACGTTCGAGTCAAGGCGGCAAGTTCCTCGGTTTTATCTTACGAGCGAGGATTGAAGCCAACCCCGACAAATGTCGGGCATTCTCCGAACTGCCCACACCCAGGTCCAAGAAATCCATTCAAGTCTTGAACGACATGCTAACCTCGTTATCCCGGTTCGTAGCAAGATCGGCACAACATGCACTCCCATTTTTTAAACTATTGAGGAAGGGGCCGACCTTCGAATGGAACGAGGAATGCGAGCAAGCCCTCCTACACCTTAAACGGGCACTCTCTCAACCGTCTGTTCTCTCGCGACCACAGGTCGGGGAAACGCTATACTTGTACTTAGCCGTGTCCAATGAAGCGATGGCGGTACTCATACGTGAAACCAATGACGGGCAAAAACCCGTCTACTTCACGAGCAAAGCCCTTCAAGGGCCGGAAACCAGGTATCAGCAAATCGAAAAGGTCGCGCTCGCCCTCGTCATCGCCGCGAGGAGATTGCGATACTATTTCCTCGCCCACGTCGTCGGCACACCAGAACAGCTCCTCGCTCGTCCGGACATGGCGGACGAATTTGAGAGGTCCTCGAACTTTCGAATTCGATATTCGGTATGAAGGACGAAAGCCAAGCACAAGCCGCCTCGCCGAAATGATCGCCCACGAGCGGCGCCTCGAGCGAGCAACGGTGGACCTCGTCGTCGGAGCCTCAAGTTCGGCGAAGCGGCGCCGCGTCCTCCTCAACGAAGAAGGCATCGTGATCGAGCATTCGTTAACTCTGGCCTTCCCAACATCCAACAATCGGGCAGAATATGAGGCACTGCTCGCAGGACTACGACTAGCCGAGGACATAGGCGCTCACGACATCCAAATATTCACCGATTCCTAACTCGTCGCATCGCAAGTCCTCGGAGACTACCAGGCTAAAAACGACAGCCTCATCGAATACCTTCACCTTGTAAAGGAAAAACTCAAGGCTTTCGGAGATAACACCCCCCAGAACACCCGGACATCTTGTCCAAGCTCGCGAGCACAAAGAAGAAAGGAGGAACCGCCGTGTCTGAAACACTCACCCAACCGAGCATAGAGAGGTCCGCGACGACACTCGACGTAAATGCGATCGGTGATGCAGACTGCTGGATGACCCCCGTGTTCAACTATCTCACGCGGAATGCCCTTGACAAGTGAGGCCGCCACCAAACGTGCATGCTCCTCGTCGTCCTCGAGCGGTATCGAGAGGCTCCATCCCCCGCTCAAGCGTCGAGGAGTCCAGGTGGCGGCATTCTTCACGAAATTCACGAAGGTATTAACGCACAACACCAGGAGGCGGTCTCTTGCCCGAAGCATTGCGGCTACTATTGGCCCACCATGCAAAGGACGCCAAAGAACACGTAAAAATGCGACAAGTGCCAGCGCCCGCCGACATGCACATCGCGCCACCCCACGAGCTCACGACGCTCACCTCCCCATGGCCCTTCAGCTGGTGGGGAATGGATATACTCGGTCCCTTCACCTAAGGCTCTTACCAAAACAAGTACCTTATAGTGGTCGTGGACTACTTCACGAAATGAATAGAGGCCGAGGCACTTGCCAAAATCACCTCCTTTAACATCCTTCGTTTTTACAAACGAAACGTCCTTGCCCGATTCGGTATTCCACAGGCCCTCGTCACGGACAACGGGACACAGTTCACCGATCAAAACTTCCGCAATTTCGTAGCACGGCTGGGCACCAAGCACCACTTCACATCTGTCGAGCATCCCCAGACCAACGACCAAGCAGAGGCCGCGAACAGGGTCTTGCTGGGAGGACTCAGGCGGAGACTCGGGGAAGCCAAGAGCAGGTGGGTAGAAGAGCTTCACAGCGTGCTGTGGGCATACCGAACAACTCCCCATTCTACCACGGGAGAATCCCCGTTTCGGTTAACGTACGGAACAGAGGCGGTCATACCCGTCGAAATCAGAGAGCCGTCAAGACGCACCGAATTTCCCCTGGAGGAGGAAGCGAATGACGAGACACTGCGCGAGGAGCTAGACTTAGTCGACGAGATACGCGAAGGCGCGGCATTACGAGAAGCGCGTTTGAAACAACAGATCACGCCACAACCAGAAGGTCATCAAGCGCGAGTTCGAAGTCGGCAGCCTGGTCCTCCGCAGGAATCAAAAAGAATCTCGAGAGGGAAAGTTGGCCGCCAATTGGGAAGGGCCATATCGTGTCCGGGCAAAGACGGCCGCGGGAGCGTATTACCTCGAAAATCTAAACGGAGTACAACTCCCTCGACCTTGGAACGCTACAAAGCTCAAACAGTACTACAGCTGAGCTAGAACGACCACGTGCTCAACGCCTCGTGGCCCTCAAACCCCTCCTCGGAGATTTAGCTCAGCCTTGGGTCGTAGAATGGTGCTCGTACGCGCCCCAAACCACTTACACACGGGGACCTACTCAACTACGAGTAGGGACATTGATCGGAACCCTCGATCGAGGTCGCGGGTCTTTCTTGCACCTTTGGCAGGATGTCCGGCTCGCGACGGACGGTCCACGCCCCGAGTATGTGGTCTCTTAGCACGACCATATCCTCGCCTGGGGCCTCAAGCCCCAAACCTAGCACGCAAGCCAGGGGAGACAACATCGAGCAGTTGTATAACAAGGTCGAGCATAACATACATAAACGAACACAACAGTTAACAACACAAGTATAAACATTTGTGAATAAAGCATTGGTAAATAAATGGCCGAAGACGGCCAGCTAAATATTCACGGGCACAAGACCCAAGTTACAAACGTCCAAAAATACGGGCACATGCCCAGTGTACGAATATTAAAAACAAGGGGCACGCAGGCCAGAAATAACAGGCTCGCAGGCCCAAGCAAATCCAAACAAGAATCATTCGTCGGGAGCCACAACCTCCCCATCGACCACGCGGTGAAAGGGGCCGATCCCGGAAATCACCAACTCCACCCCGGGGTTCACCACCTACACCTGTTGGACAGCCCGCTCAAAACCGAAGGTCAGCGCCTCCACGGTATCCTCTTCGAGGATCCTCACCCGAGCAATCAAATTCGCCCGAGAGAGAAGCGTCTGTTCTTCGACAGACTCGTCCTCAGCAGGAGCCGTTCGCTCCTTCAACAACTTGACCTCGGCCGCCAGCTGGTCCTTCTCTACGACTAACGGCTCGTACTTTTCCTTCATCTCCCTCAACTCCCCAGCCAGTGACTCATACCGGGCATCCAGACCCCGGAGCTTCTACAGTTCGTTCCATTGTGCCATATTGTCCAGCTCCAGGGCAGCAGCCCGCTTGTTAGCTTTGGAAGTTTGGGCGTGGGCGTCGGCCAGGTCGTCGTTGAGAGTCAACGAGGTCTCGAGCAGCCGGATAACCGCGGACACATCAGCATTTAGGCCCTCTCCCCGCACCTAAGGGTCGAGCGCCAAGATCATCTTCCTCTCTGCCGCTTGGACCACCGGAGGTTTCCCCTCAAAAAGTTGCCTCTAAGCGAAGCAAGGGGGCAACACGAAGGCATCCCCGACTGATACCGAAGTCCCCGGCTCTCCCTGCTCGGTTCGCTCAGCTCTCCGCCTCTTGAGCGGTTGGTCGGGAGATGAAGCTGGAGAAGGGGTGTTGACGGCGGGCTGAGAATCCTCACGTGTCTGCCGTTGAAGATCAACGACTCGATCCTTGGCGGACGGTCGAGGACCCTTGGGGAGGAGCTTGAGCATGCGTTCCTCCATGGCCGCCATTTTATCTGCAAAACAAACGAGAAAGCGTTAGCACACACCAATACACGGGCAACTCCCCTTATGAGTTTCCAAATAAATATCTAAGAGCCTCAACGCGTCCTCATCGGACTCGCAGTCGAGGAGGGCCTTGGTATGGATATATCGTCGGGCTATCTCGATTTCCCCGTTGGAGTCGAGGAGCACGCTTCCCTCCCGGTCGACACATATGGCCGGTCTAAAGCTCTTCACAAAATTTTCCAACCTCTCGTAGGAAAGTTGGTCGTCTTTGTCCATCTTCTCGGGCTTCACGGAGTAGAAGTCCGGCCCCCGCTCATAATGCCTCCTATCCCATTCAAGGGGAAACTTCGCCCATATCCTCTCCACCTCCTGTCCGTCCTCGTTGATCGCCGCAGTCCGCTCGAACAGGGTATTCTCAGCCTCCTCTCTCGTGACGGGCTTTATCACATAGAACTGTTTCTTAAAGTCCCGAACAGAGTCCAGGTACGGCCTGAAAAGTTTGCCGGACTGCTTGAACGAGACCCAGGCGCATTTATCCTCGACTATCTGTCGCTGCAGATGAAAGATGCGGAAGAAGAGGGGAAGAGTGACCCCTATATCCAAGTAGCGGCACACGATCTCGAATGCCCGCATGAAGGCCAGGGCATTCGGATGGAGTTGTGAAGGGGCAAGATTCAGCCATGTGAAGACCCCGGTCTGGAAGCCAGTGAAGGGCAAGCGGAAGCCCGCCTCCCGGAATGCGAATTCATACATAGGAAATCTCGTCGAGGAGTACGACGAGCAAATCCTCCGACCAGGCCCAGGGATTTGAACGACCCAGGAACCCTCGATCCCCTCGTCCAAATCTTCTATTTCGTTGAACGCATTGGAAGAGTCGGTGGAGAAGTCCGAGCGAAAGTCCCTTGGTTCAGGCGCGACCCAGGAGAGGTCCGGCGCCAGCCTTACTCGACGAGGTCCGCTCGTCCCCTCGTCGCCACCGCATATCTGATCCCCGGCACCTGAAAAGCAGCGAAAGAAAAGTGAATTCGAGGACATCAAATTCACCCCTCCACCACGACTCAAGTGACACGGCGAGGGGCCCAGACGTACGAGCGGCAATGAGCAGATATCTCTCTCTCTCTCGAGGACCTCACGCGGATCACTCCCCTCCATACTTATCAACCAATCATTAAAAATTCCCCGTAATGCGCAACGATCTCCCGGCGAGATTCACGCGTTTTGGCCGTGGCATTCAAGCCTCTGTCCGTGCCACTCCAATTTCTGCCCGTCTCATCCCAATTTCTGCCCGCATTAATCAACTCTCTCCCCGCTAAACGCAAGAATCTCCCCGCAGGACTCAACTCTCTCCCCGCTAAACGTAAAAAACTCCCCGCGATATTCAACCTCCTCCCCGCGATATTCATATAAAATAAACCATAAATTCATCCTAAATTCATCCTAAAACACGAATTGAAAGAAGATTATCAAAGAATTAAGGATATTACCTACTTTTGGAGTCGAAGACATGTTGAAGAGTTTGAAATAGAAAGCTGTGGAAGATTCTGCGTTCAAGAGCTTTTTGGCTGGAAAATCAGGGAAGAATACACAAATGAAACCCTAAAAATCCTTTTTATAACCAAAATCCAAGGGCATACAAAAGGTCACACCTTTAGGCGCCAAAAGTCCCATCTCAAAATGACAAGTGGCGTTAAACTGACACGACACTTAGCCTCGCTCCCCGACGTTCTCACGCGGATCTCCCCGAACGTAACAATCAGTATGCCGGCTACAGATATCTTCGCTTTCCTACTGTGTGGCCGCCGAACGCCTCCGTCGGGATCCGTTCAAAGTCATTACTCTGCTAGAGCAAAGACTTGGGGGCTCCTGATCGCCCACGCCTAAGCCCAGATTCGGGCCCACCCTTTGAAAGCGACTTGGGATGTCGCGCGGGCCACGTGGCCAACGGTCCTTGACTGCCACGTGCCCCCTGATATTATCGGGCCCTGTTTACTAGGTCTCCTTAACCGTCACATCTCCCAGGGACTTCGCAACAAACCCGGATTTCCCGGGCGATAATCTAGGGAGGAGGCCACGTGCTGGCCTCCCTGCACACGCAAGCCCTAGCAATCCGCTAGTGGGCTTGGACTTCTGCTCACTAATCGAATCTTGGCCCAGCGTTGGGGGCTATAAATACCCTCTCACTTGAGAGGGTCAGGTATCTCATTCTCTACTCTTCTCTTACTTGCTTGCTCTCTCTCTGCCTCTACTTACTTTGGCATCGAAGTATCTTGCAGGTACCCCCTTCTTTCACTTTGGACCACCGTTGCAGATTGGGCCAAGACACCTTCTGGTCAGGTACGATCAATAATTATCATTAATATATTTATTTATTTGTTTGTTTTAAATGTAATTCACAAACAAAATGGAATAAATGTATTTTTTTTATATATTAACTGTATCATATCAATTAAATTCTATTCGAACTATATGAGATATTACGGTAAATATCAAATATATTCTTTAAAAAATAAAAAATAATATTACTACTCTAATATTTTTATTGAAAAATCAAACACTATAAAATACTTTAATAAACAAAAAAATAAAATTACAGCCATATTTTTTTATTGAAAAAATATATATTATATTATATGTTATCTTATAATATAATATAAAAGAAAAAAGAAAAAACAAGAGTCTCATGGCATTGAGTTAAAAATATATTCAATTGAGTGTTATATAATAGATTGTGCATGTTTTTTGTATTAATTATTTATTGTTTGGGGAATTAATTTATAATATTGTTGTGTCCAATCATTGAACAATTTGATATTTTTTAATGGAAAACAACGAATAGGTGGCAGAACAAATATTTAATTGTGAATATTATATATTGAAATATGATCGAATCTTATGAATGTTATTATATATTAATATTAATATATAATTGAAACATTAGTGCACCTACGTAACAATACACTTGGCTCCGTTGCTATCGACAATTAAATATTTCATTTTAAATTTTTATATACGTTTGAATATATTTTATATCGATTAAGTAAATTGATACGTGCCTATATCTTATATATGAATATTTTCTGTGGGTCACACTTATTTATTCTAACAATTATATAATTAATTAATAAATTAATTATTAATGAAATCGACTGTTATCTTAAATTGTATAGACCGTGATACTGATAAGTGATAACCAACAGAATTTTGTGTGAACCGTGTGCTCTACAAAATTGATTTTTCTATAAAATTGTGTACCCATTTAATTTTAGCTTTAAATTTTTTTAATTTGTTTATAAATTTTTTAGCAGAATAATAACAAAAATTTAAAATAGAATATTTCTAAAAATTAAAATTGTTTATAATAATTTTTTAGTAGAATTTTTCTAAATCCTTCTAAAAATTTTCTATAGAATATTTATTCAAATTAAATTTTTCTAAAAAAGTTTTACACAAAAATATATAATATTGTAAAAATTATTTAAAAAAATGTACCAAACGACCCTATATATTTTAAAGTTGACATTATCATTTTAAAAAAAAATAATACTCATACATTAATAGTGTAAAAGAAATTTTATATCGTTAGTAACTCTTAATAAATAAATATTGAGTTAAATATATTTTTGTTCACTATAAATATTTGAATTTTTATTTTTAATCCTTATTAAAAAATAATAATTTTTTAATTTTTACAAAATTATTATGTATGTAGTTTTAATCATTCATATTAAATCAATGTGTATTTTTTTAATAATTATTTTGTATACATATTAAAAAGTTACAAAAAATTCTTCGAAAAAATAAACTTAAAATTTAATTTCTAAATCGATATTTTCATTACTTTTATCTTTATTTTATGAAATTTAACAATTCATATTTAATTAGTTTCATTTTAAAAAATTATAAATTTTGGTAAAAAAATATTTTATAGTATTCTAAACATGCTTTAAAAAAATATTCAAAAATTTAAAAATTTAAGTGTAATTAAATAGTTTTCAAAATTTGAAAAAAAAATAACAAAGATTAAAATTACATAAATAAATAAATTGTAAAAATTAGAATATATTAGTTTTTAATAAAGACTAAAAATAATAAATTAAGATATTTGTAAGAATGAAAAACATAATTAATCTATAAATATTTAATTTTTATTAAAATAACATATTTAAATGATTATGATAAATTAATAGTATAAAATTATTTATATCCACCATATATATTAATTAATCTCATTTTTAACATTTTTAAATACTTAAATAAAGAAGGATTTAACCGAATATAAATTTAGATTTTTTTTTTATAAAAAGTTTATAATAATAATAATAACCACAGTTTTGTGTTGAAAAAAAGTGGGCTGGTCAAAAAGGGAAATGAGTATAAAATAGTAAAAAGGTAAAGATTTTTTCATGAGAACTAAAAAGACGAGGGTAGACTCACGCGTATGCAAACCGTTACTTTTTTATCCAAACAGAACAATCTCACAACTTAGTTGACGTAAATACCCTTCCTTAGAATAAGATTCCCTTTCCGCCCAAGTCCCAACCTAATACCCCTTTCTCTCACCTAGTTACTCCTAACTCGCACTCTCTCTTTCTCTCTCTTCTTTCATCTTCTTAGAGAAAAAAACGTTCATGGAGGAAGACAATTTCACTCTTGAACCGCCGCATTCTCTCAAATACAAACTCAAATCCTCGCTATGCTTCTCTTGCTGCTTCTCTCACCGCCGCGTCAAGCCGCGGATCGTTCGATGTACATCTCTCGGAACTCACGACAAGTCTCGCTCAACAGAATTCTCGCACTTGAAAGAGAAGTGCAGCAATTTCATCTCCCGGTTATCTCGTCACCGCCGCCGCCATTCCGCCGATTTTCACTACGATCCTTTCAGTTACGCCTTGAATTTCGAAGACGACGCTGACACCGAGAAATCCGTCAACAATCTCAAAAATTTCTCGGCGAGATTACCGGCTTCTCCTCCCTCAACAATATCGCCGAATTCCATAAAAGCATCAGTCGAAATCACTGCTCGTAGTTGATCTAAAAAGTAACCGCAGCAGATCTAGAAAAGTAGAAAAATCATTACGCGACCGCGATGCGACTTGATGTGGTGTGCAATGCAGATGCTTACACAGAATCAAAACTCCGATTCCGGCGACGGTTTAAAATAATTTTCCGATTTTGTTATATCTGTTTATGTTTTTTTTTTCATTCTATTGTAGATAATAACACCACTGTAAGATCAAATCAGAATCAGATCAAGTTAAGTCATCAACATTACAGGTGTTTATGCAATTCAAATTTCAAACCAAAGGAATGAGAAATACAGCAAAAAGAATTAAACTGCAAAATAATGATGGTACTTTTTCATATCTTAGTGCTTCTGTTTAATTTATTCGTTACCAGTTGTTAGAGATTTTGAGTAGGGTTGAAAAATGAAAGAGGTAGTGACAGAGTTGTGATGGTAACTGAAACTCTGACAGATGACGAGTCTATTCCTATTTTGTCATGCATTTGGTGTGCCAGCGGTTTTGGAGGGGCCAACAACATTTATAATAAGTTAAATTTAGAAATGGCTTTATTATAGGATTGGTAATTAGCAAAGTTTAAAATGGGTTTGAATTTGATTTGTTGTGATATATATGCATGCCCTTTGAATTCTACAGCATCTCTAGTGGTCCATTACTAGGAATTTGGGTTTTATATACAGCATCTCTAGTGGAGTTTCTAGAGTGTCACATCACATTTTGTTTTATGGTAAAAAAGTTATGCTAGTCATAGCTGTTGATGAATGGAAATCAAATTTTACCATATCTATTTCAATAAATTTTCTGGAATTTTACTGTCGCCTTAGATTTTTTTTTTTAAATTTTTTTGAAAAGAAATACCAAGGTACCACGTTCATGATCTTTCAAAGCCAGGGTATCAACATGAGAGTTAGTTTCACGACAGATTTAGTTGACTATAATTCATCGAGGAAGGTGGATAAGGAGAACAATCTCTTTGAGAAGAGGTTGAAGGTGAAAATGGGATCAAACCAATCGTATGAATCAATTTCTAAGATAACACAAGTTTAGTTGTAAATCTTTCCTTGAGTCCTAACATATAATTCTAAGCATTTGTTTCAATCTTAAAAATGAGTTGAGGGTAAAATGTTATATATGTAGATAAATTTATATATTGATTATTTTTAAATTAAAAAATTATAAATTTTAACTTCGAGCAGAATCAATTCTATTTTAGTAGAATTAAATAATTTAAAATTATTTTAAAATCAACTATATATTTTTAAAAATATTTTTGTTTCTTTCAAAAATTAAATCAAATCTAAACTGAAAATCTCTCATCTAGGCAAAACCACTTCGTGCTCGCAAATGAATGGCCTATATTAGAGCTATCATTGTTTCTATTGAACAAAAAAACACATCATTCACAAGTATTCTTTCAATTGAACAATTTTGAAAATAAATCTAAGTCTATTAAACTTGCACCTAATTCTTCCAACTAATATTAGCTAAAATTTACAGGTCGGTTATTTTTCAAATCCATCCAACTATACATATTGGTTTAAAAAATTGACACGATGTTATTCTTTTATTTTTGTATGTGTTAAGATATGATTTTGATTTTGTTCTTATTTTTACAATTTTATCATATCTGGATCACTAAAACTTTTAAATACAAGAAGAAAAGGTATGTTCGATAGATGTTGTTGATCAACAATTTAGAAATGAATAATTGTTTATAGCTCGGAAACACATGATTTAACGGATCTGCATGAATGCTAGAAAATTGGAGTTTAACATTGTAATTGAAAAATTTGACAATGGTTCTACTAGAAAGAAAGCATTTGCTTCCATGAGATGCGAGAGAACTGACATGTACGTTCCACCAATTTGAAAGTTGAAACGTGATGATACCGAATCGAGAAAATGTGAGTTCCCGTTTTAATTGCGCGAATGCTATAAGGTGAATATGATAAATGGAAATTTAATGTGGTTTATGGTATACGTAATCATGTAATCGTATATCACACATGCGACACTAAAGAATTGGTTGGGTGATAGTAAGAGTGATTTTTGTAGAGAATGGGACGTCCCTAAATACTCCAAAACCAACATAATGAAATACAAACAACTTTTAGTCATAATATTACCATGTTAGAACACAGATTCAAAGACAACACTCTCTATTTGCAGTTGGTTGACAATGTATCTCAGACGATATTGAATTTTATTTTTCACAAATTGAAGCGAGCAGATAAGACATAGTTAGATAGTTCAAAGTGTAGATGTACAATTAGAAAGAGTAATGGTCTTCCATGTGTTATTCTCATTTCGAAAAAGATGGAAGACTTACAGTTTTCCACTTCGGAGTGGCCTACCTCAAGCTCATTCCGAACACATCATGTGTATTGGTCGGCTTTCAAAATCACTATATATTGTTGAGGTTTATTTGAAACTAAGGTATCATACACCAAGTACATCAATGGAGTGGATAGTGGCAGAGCAAGCGCTTGACCAGGTAGAGAAGTTGCCTAGGCTTCACACGACCATGCCACCGATTCAAAACACAGTCATCGTCACTCACGCCCAGATTCGTGCGACAGCCACTAACGGAACACCAACAACCAATCGCCGCTCAACTGCCCTCAAAGTGTAAAGCCATGAATGATTTTCATCAAGAAGCAACTTGAAGATGGACACACCTTGGCGGATTACAATATCTAGAAAGAATCTACTCTTCATCTTGTTCTTAGGCTTCATGGTAGAATCATTGATCCTTTTTAGATGGTTTTGGCCAGGAAATATAACCATGACAAAAACACTTGCCGCAAGTATGATTTTTTATTTCTTTTCTCATTTTGTTGATTTTATTTATTGAATTTGTTAGGGTTATGATTTGTGAATATAACTTAGCCTATTTTGGTTTTGATAGTGCAATTGGGGTTATAATTGTTCCATATAGTCAATGGTAGAGCCAACGCCCGACCAGGTGGGTCAGCTTCCGAAGCTCTGCCTGGCCATGCCGCCAATTTAAAACACAATCAACATCGCTTACACCCAGATTCATGTGACAACCACTTACGAACCACCACTAACCCATCGTTTGTCAACCACCTTCACAGTGTAAATCCATCATTGATTCTCACTAGGAAGCATCTTGAAGATGGATGCACCTTGGCAGATTACAATATCTAGAAGGAATATACTCTTTATCTTGTTCTTAGGCTTCGTGGTAGAATCATTCGGCCTTCTTTGATGGCTTTGACGAGGAAATGTAACCAAGACAAAAACATTTTCCGGAAGTATGATTCATGATTTCTTATCTCACTTTGTTGATTTTTTATTGAATTTGTTAGGGTTATAATTTGGGAATATAATTTATCCTATTTTGGTTTTGAAAGTGCACTTGTGGTTATAATTGTTACCTATAATCGCGATTGAGCCAATGCCCGCCGTGTAGGGCCGCCTGTGCCCGACCATGTTCCGATTCAAAATGCCCCTCACACCACGCCGGATCTGCAATGACCACGACGGACCACCTATAATCGACTGTTGCTCAACCGACCTCACTATGTAAAACCATTGTTGATTTTTTTCTAGGAAACAACTTAAAGATGGACGAACCTTGGCGAATTACAATATCCATAAGGATTCTACTATTCATCTTGTTCTTAGGCTCGATGGTGGAATCATTGATCCTTTTTTGATGGCTTTGGCGAAGAAATATAACCAAGATAAACCATTTGCCGCAAGTATGATTTGTGATTTCTTTTCTCATTTTGTTGATTTTGTTTATTGAATTTGTTAGGGTTATGATTTGGGAATATAACTTAACCTCTTTTGGTTTTGAAATTGAAATTGGGGTTATAAAGGTTCCATATAGTCAATGACAGAGCTAGTGCCCGACCAGGGAGGGAAGCTTCCTAGGCTCCGCTCGTCCATGCCTCTGATTCAAAACACAATCATCATCACTCACGCCTAGATCAATGTGACACCCACTAACGAACCACCAGCAACCAACTGTTGCTAAATCATCCTCACCATGTAAGTCCATCACTTATTTTTGCCGGGAAGCAGCTTAAAGATGGACACACCTTGGCAGATTATAATATCCATAATGAATCTACTCTTCATCTTGTTTTTAGGTTTCGTGGTGGAATCATTAAGCCTTCTTTAATGGCTTTGGTGGGGAAATATAACCAAGACAAAACCATTTGTCACAAGTATGATTCCTTATTTCTTATCTCATTTTGTTGATTTGTTTTTCTGAATTTGTTAGGGTTATGATTTTGGAATATAACTTAACCTCTTTTGGTTTTGAAAGTGCAATTGGGGGTATAATTATTTTATATAGTGATTTTTATTTCTTACTTTATCAGCTAGATTTGATTATTTTGGTTGATTTTTTCTATTTGGTACATTTTTGCATTGATTAATTTGATTATAGTTATCTACTTAGGTGCGTTTGGTTTGGGGTAGATGGAGGGGAGGGGATCTATAATTAATTATGTTTGATTCAAATTTTAGGAGGGAAAGGAGGGGAGAGGAGTAAAACCCCTCCAAAACACATTTTTTGCATCCCTCCAAATTGGGGGAATTTGGAGGGGAGATGAGGGAAGATGATTGTTTGTTTTTAAAACTAAAATATCTCTAGTTTAATTTTAATATTTCAAAATTAATTTTTTTTTCTTTGAGGTTTGATTTTTCTCTATTGCATTCATCAACTTCTTATAATTGTTCTTCACCTTCATTATTTTTTAATTTTTGTACTTAACAAAAATTATAATCACTTTTTTTTTAATAATTTTTTTATTTACTTATGTTTTTTAATTTTATTATGTATTCTATTATATTTTCTTTTATATAAAATAAATTATTTCTTTCAAGTTACTTTCTTTTGTATAATTTTGTTAGGTATTCTGTTATATTTTCTTTTATATAAAATAAATTATTTTTTGTAACTTGTGTTTAAATTGTCGTATAATTATTTTTCTTTCATTAATACTTAATTATAAGTTATTTTATGTGTTTTTTATTATGTGATTCATCACAATTTAAAAGTTGATATCAACACATACTTTAATTTGTGTGAGACTGAGAGTTATAAAAGTTGTTATCAACACATACTTTAATTTGAATGAAAGTTATAATTCATACTCTGATTGAAATTTATTCAATTTTTTTTAACATTGTGTGGTAAGTTATACTACCTCTGTTCCTATATATAAGAGACAATTCATTTTTTAAATTCATTGAATAATCAATGTATTTGGTCAATTTATAGACTAGGTACATTGATTATTCAATGAATCTAAAAATTGAATTGTCTCTTATATATAGGAACGGAGGTAGTAATATTTATTATCACTCGACATTAGAAATTTTATTATAAAAAAAATATCATGAATTTTTCACCTTTGAATATCATATCACTTATATAATACCATAAGGATAAAAAAAGTAAATTATTAATAAAATTTCTCAACCTTTGAAGATCAAGTAGATTGTGGGTTACATTGTTTCTCTTTTGTTATTTATTCCGAGATACTTTCATTGTTATGGTTGTTACTTCTCTGATCACTAATATTTCATTCATTTTTCGATTTTTCATGTTGAGCTTTGATTTTGTTTGAATTGTTTCGATATTTGCTTGGATTCCTCATTTTGTGTTGTTAAAAGTCACGGTTGTTTGAAAAGAGAAAGAGTAATGGTTAAAAATCATTATGTCTTTTTAAATAATAGAATTTATACTTAGACGTACAAAATTATTGTCGAATTTGTCATTTCGTGCTATGCCCATAAAGTGTTCGGTAAGAGTTCTGAACCAAGATTCTTGCTCCTTTATCTTGTTTTTTCTTTGTTGGATTTTTTATAATTGAACCTTGATTTGTGATGGTGCTTTTGGTATAGAATTCTTGAATTGCCCCACTTGATAATTTTTGTTTTTTTGTTGATTATTGAAAGTTATGTGAAGATGGTTATGGAGAAAGAAGAATGATGCTTATTGAAAATGGTGATTATAAAGTGTTAGATATTTGGGGCACTTGGTTTTGAGTTAAGTATGTTTGAGCATTGTTTTTCTTTTGATTGTTAGTGATTGATGTTATAGACTATAAAATATATATAGACTAAGGCATTGATTAATGAATGAATTAGTTTTCTGATAAATTACTTTTGGTTTGTTGTTTGGTGTAGGCAACAAAGAGGGCAATGAGAGCTAGGGTTAATACAACTAACTTTAGGAGGGGAAGTATTTGTTTCACTCTCAAATGAAAAGTAAGTTTCTATGATTTATATGCATTTAATTTGCAGTTCCTTATCATATAAAAAATCTTTATTATGTTAAATATTGTCTTGGTAGAAAATTATGAAGACAATGGCAGAGCCAATAAAAACTTGCTCAGGCTTCATAATTTTTCTGGCTCCACCACTAGGAGTGGATGACACATTTCACAAAAGAGGCGAAAACTTGGTCGGGTCACTTTTTGGAAAGGATGGAAGAGTTCACCAAATTAAGAGAGCTTGGAAGAGAATCAAATAAGGAAAATTCGAAGGAGGAACTAATAGTAGATTTATGCGGCGATACATCTTTTGATGCATTTTAGATTGTAATCGATACACTTTTTTAATGTATTATCGTCAACAATGAAATCTTAATACAATTTAATAAATAAGTAATATATATTCAACAATAATGCTGTAAACGTCAATTGTTTCTATTTACAAATTTTATGGTTTAGATCTTTTGTTTATGTTTACACAGTTTCTTCCATGTTTCTGGTTCATGGGTGATTTTAGATATACCTATCTGAATACACCTCATGCTAAACAATTAAAACACAACAAGAAACTTTATTGATGTGCATATTCATAAACATTATTTTTTCGTTAAAAAATAGGGTGTATCAGGATATGCATCTCAAGTGCCCTGATGACATGATAAGGTTTCTAAGGTCCAAAGTGATCCAAAAATTGTATAAATAGGATGTCCCTCATCCCATATTTTCTACAAACCACACCACAATTTAAGAATGAATACATATCCCTACCTTGCATTTATGTGTTTCAATGGCGTGAAAACACCACTTCAATTTAGAGTCACTGAGGACACACCTATCACTGATCTGATATCTAAATAGAATACTCTCATGCAATACCTAGAAAATCGAAGATTTGTCAAACTTGAATATCGTTCACCCTAGTTTGACAGTGAAAGGAATATATAGTCCACCAACTTTGAACTGAAGACAAATAAAGATTTAGAGGTTATGTGCCATACTTTTCGCTGTTATGCATCAAATGGATTGATTGAAGTGGATGTGAAGATTTCAAGATCCTTAGAATATATTATCAATATCTTGCAACTCCTGAATTACCTATTTATAATGATATGTAATGTTCAATTTATGTTAACGATTATCTATTTTATATTGAGTGTTGTAATTTAATGTCAAGTTGTTGTAGTTTCTAGGTCTTGCTCATACTGTCTCTGTTTCTTTATTGAAGTATCAATGTCATTTTCAGATATGCATATCATAAATATACCAAATACTCGTTTGGTGCAACTTCGAACTAAAATTAAGTATAATAGGGATAACTCACTTGTTTGCATTCAATTTTGTGGAAAATGAGTGTGTCCGAAGATGTATCTCTAAACTCTAAGGATATTTTTGAGTTTTCACCGAGGGTTTGTAGTAAAGTATAGAAGTGGGAAAATAAATTCCCATTTAAGAGAAAAGTTAAGAAGTTGTATAAATGCAAAGCCGACTCAACAGATATGAATCCCTGAGGCAAATTTTATACTTTTCATTACTTTTTTTTTAAAATACATAGCCATTTATATTAAGCTATTTATAAAAGTACTTTTAATAAAATAAAAACAATATATATATATATATATATATATATATATATATATATATATATAGTATAATTCACATATTATCACCATACTTTTTTTATGAAACTCATGTATGATCATCAATTAATTCTATATATTACTGCATAATAAAAAATATAATAAATAACACATTGTTAGCTTTATTTGATGAGTTCAATGTGAATTAAATAAAAACTATCTTAATGTTAAAATTTTAAAAAATGTTGTTCACTTGTTTCTCCAGAATTTTGATAAATCAAATCATATTTATTGTCAAGGACATACAAGGTGTAAGTATGTGTATATTCAAATTTTTTTAGGGCCAAGGCAGGTGCCTAGCTGCCTTGTCCCTTGGGCATGTCTTATATAAATGGATCAAATATGTTAAGAATAGATAAATTTTTCTCAGCTTTATAGGCTCTTCCTAACTTCTAGCGAAAAGTTAAAAATGTTCTTAATTTTTGGAGATGCATCTCTGGACGCATCAGTTACCCACAAAATAAGCAAAATTGGGTAAATGTCCCTCATTTTGCTAAAATTTAATTCGAAGACGGCTGAACCCTAAACCCTTACATATTGAGACTCGCTCGTGAAACCCAACATACGTTCGTTCAACGAGAGATGTTAGAATGACCAGGTTAGGGCTAGACGGGGAACTGTCCCTAGACCTCATGATGGGGAACCATCGACTTCTATGAGCCACCTTTCTTAGGGGTCCTCGTCTTAGGGGTATGTTTCCCCTGTTCATAAAGACCGAGATGCACTTGAAGCTCTTGATGCCCATGCATAGAAAGTTACTGTTGCACACAGGGCCGTCCCCGACAATTTGGAGGCCCTGTGCCAATTTTTAAAATTGGCCCCAATTTGAAGTTTTCAGGAAATGATAACTAGTTTACTATCAATTTTAGAGAAATAATATTACATTTTGAATTTTTTTGAAAAAATAATACATTTAAATAATAAATGGGTAGGCACCAAAGATTGAACCATTGACCTTTAATTTAAAAAAAAAGGTTTTTACCACTACACTAACTAGCTTACACTACATATTAGGTTTAACAAAAAGTATTGATATATTTATTTCTAATTTATAAAAAAAATAATTTTGAGGCCCCTACTTTTTGGAGGCCATGGACCTTTTTGACCGGGCCCAAGGCCGGCCCTGGTTGCACATCACGGTGTCCCTACAGAGGGTTATTCATAAGGGCCCTATGACACCTCGTTACTCATATACTATAGAGATCATGCTACTGGGCATGTCTAGGCCAAAGATGTATATTTGTTAACACTTTACAAATTCTTTGCGATTGATATTGTTATATTTTTAATAAAGAAAATGTTTGAATTTTGTTAACCATAACAGAAAATTATTGTTCTTTATCAACCTAAGGATGATTGGTTCTAAAGTGTTAGTTGATACTTCGGTCTTGTCGATATGTTTTGCTCCAGGTACAAGACCATTAACCATGGTATGCATAAGGCTTTTGCTGAGAGATGTCATAAAGAAACATCAGTTTTCCACTTCCCATTGGCGAGATGACGATTACACTAGATGAATTTGCTTGCCTTATATACCTTCCCATCAGTGGAAAGTTAGTTGATCATTCCAAGATCAAACATGATGAATCTTAGGAGATGATGATCATTTATTTGGGAGCTGACCCGATTGATGCCCCGATGGAGTGTGAGGGCACTAAAGGTACTCATGCTAGGTATTTGTACTTAAATAAGCTATATGAAGAAAACTTGGAGTTGGTCAATGATGCCGATGGCGGTTATTTACAAGTTACCTACCACTTGGAGTGTGCTTTGAGGTGTTACCTTTTATTCTTTCTTGGCACGTCCATGTTTGTGGATAAAAGTGCAACATACATCAATGTGACATACCTTAAGTACTTCATCGACTTGTTCGACATTCACGAGTGAAACTGGGGGCCTCCTGTTTGATTTACCTATACTCCAAGCAGAGCGAATGTTGTCTTTGGACGACAAGGCAAATGACACGTTCCTACACCTTGTTGGCGGTAATTTCTGCTACTAATAATTTTAAAAGTGTTTTTTTACACTTGTTACTAATTTTTTCCTTATTCATTGTTAGGGACGGAACATGTCCCACTTTCAACGTATACACGTGTTTGATCACATGGTAGGGTATATTGAAGACTGTTCACATGATTGCATGTATTCCCCACATTAAGGGAATGATGTTCGACAATTTCATATGTATATTGACTGAACTGCACATGATGACATCGAACAAACACCATACACCGCTCATCGGGACACTATTGCCTTCGACCCTATTTTATTATACTCTAGATGGCTGGCTTAGAGGGTGAAGAATAATCTCAAACTCGACACCCCTCCCTATTACTCACACCTGTATTAAAATATGCTCACAAATACCTAAGTTACCAGGTGCAACTAAAATGAAACAATCCTCAGATGATTTAATACTTCCAGCTCAAAACCAATAAAAGGAGGTTTAAACCTCAATCTAGATAACATACATTCATATAAAGGCGCCAAAGATCCGTCAAAATATTTATTCACCCTTTTGTCGGGGCCGACATGAGAAACAAACCATTTAATAAAAAGATGGTCCTACGTCTGAACAAGCATCCTCCAAACTTTGAGCGTCGGTTAAGGAGGAAGTCATCCCCACCAATTTGGCATCCACCCAAAGATACTGAGCGACATCAACATGCAACACAAGACCTTATCTTTCCTTTCAACCCATTTTTACCCTAATGTAAAAAAGATAATGTTCGTTGTGAATGTGAGAATTACCCTGGAAGTTGATATGCTCCCTAACCTCATTACCAATAGGTTCTCGATCATTCAAAGACTGACAAGATTTAACGAAATTACAGACCCTTAGGTCATCGTGATACACCTCGATATAGTCAATATTCTTCTTCAGTACCACAAAAGAAAAGCAACCAACACTAGCTTCCTCGATAATGGGATGATTCAATCTCATCACTCCGACTCCTTTTGTAGAAGCATGTGTATTTCCACCAAAGTGAGGACTAAAGAGTTTTCTAGAATCTTTGATGGATTCCTCACCAAGCTTAGAACTATCCCTAAGGACAACAAGGTTTTGAAGGGGTGAAAAACTGCCAAAGAAACACCATTCAACATTTATAGGTCTACTACCCTAGTGTGATACGAAACATCACTTATATCATCACTACTAGATATTTCTATGACATACACTAGTTCACCTTCTACATTGGCAATGGCTAAAATAAATTAGCGAAAACAACAATTCTTAATAAGAAAGATAGAAGTGGTATATGGAAAAAAACTGAAAGTTTAAAAGGAAGGATACAATAAAAGGCTGCTCTGAAGGTGTAATGAACCAAGGGTGTGTGAAATCCAATGAAGGAAATGAACATGTAAAATAGGATTCACTGGGAGTTTAGGAAAGAAGAATCATAGTTTGCAAAAAGAAGAAATAAGTTTTATTTTGCGCGGAGAATAGAAATGTTCACTAAAAGATGAAATAACATTTATATAGTAAAGTGAGATAGACAAACCAACGACTCAAAATGAAGGAAAACGAGAAGATGAAAAACAATAGTCATATTTGTCTAAAAATACCATAATACTCGACTATACTTGATCACCCTAAAGAAGAGAACCACACTCTACTCTAGGGACATAAAGTCACATGTAAAGGTAATCATGTGAAGTCTCGTAAAGACGAGACTAAATTTTAATGAGCATATTTCCAAGGTCACTCACTTCGGCTTTCTAAATCTTGTCCACTTTTGGAAACACAAGATCCTTTGTGAAAACTCTAATCTAGGGCGATGCCGACCCGATATTTCGAAAGCTTTCCATTGTTGTACTATAGTAAGCCTTTAGGAGAACTATTCTAGACTGATCTGAGGTCCAATAATGAAGAGATCCAATCATCAATACGAGATTATAAGATGTTAAAGTTATAGTACACTCTTTACTTTTAGATCCAAACTCATTCCCCACCATAAATGAGTATTTACCATCAAATATCATCCAATAGTTTACATAGATCTCACGCAAAATCTGAGGTAAGTTCTAACCATAACTACTCTCATATTACATTTCACTCAATAAATAAATGAGTTGCGAGTTGGAGTGGTGTCAAACTCATAAAATTAATTTACAAATTCATCTATTTAAAATAAAATGAAGTTTTAAGTCCATTAAAGACACGTGCGTGTAAACAATGTGTCTTTCCTCCCTTTCCCGCGGTGCCGTTTTCTACTCATCACTTTCCCGGAGAAAATATTAATCAAAAGACCCTGTCTTTTCCTATCTTCAACACTAGTAGCATACTACCATAAACATATAATTCAACATGGACTAATTTTCAATAAAATAAAATAAAATTTCATTCCATTGGCTATCGAGAGAGAAAAATCGGCACTGTAAATGGAAGCTATTTTTGGCATCAGCTTCAGAAACGATTGTTTACATTTTCATTTTTCCAAATCGAGACTCCACCGTCCTTCTTCTCTCTTCATTCATTCATTTTAATCACATTGCTTCCTTTTCTTTGTAATCTCAATCTATAGTTTTTTTATATAGCAATGGCGTTTGATCAAAATTCCGCTCCCACGGATCTGCGAGTATTGAACGTCGTGGCTCCCATAATGGTCGAGGAGCCTCTCATTTCTCCAGCTAGCGTCACCACGCCTCCCACTCCTGATTCCGTTTCATCCGCGGGCGCCGCGTCAGCAACTTGGCGCGTCCGCCCCATTGTTACTCCTCCTTCTATTTATGGGAACCGAGTTGTTGCTGGGAATGCTTTGAATTTGGGAAATTGGGTAGGGGGTAATAATAGTAATGATGGTGTGGCTATGAATGTGAGTGGTTTTTCTTATGGTGCTCATGGTGGAACTGGAACAACTGGAACTACTAGAACTACTAGAGTGGTTGATGATACCGGGGATGATTCCAATTCAGGGAGGAAAGTTAAGTTTCTGTGTAGTTTTGGTGGGAAGATATTGCCTAGGCCTAGTGACGGAGTGTTGAGATATGTTGGAGGACAGACGAGGATAATTAGTGTAAAGAAAGATGTGAGTTATAATGATTTGGTGCTAAAGATGGTGGATACTTATGGACAGCCCGTGGTTATTAAGTATCAGTTACCCGAGGAGGATCTCGATGCGTTAGTTTCGGTTGCTTGTCCTGATGATGTTGAGAATATGATGGAGGAGTATGGGAAATTGGTTGAGAGATCTCCGGATGGTTCGGCTAAATTGAGGGTATTTTTGTTTCCTCTCTCCGAGGTTGATCTTGCTGGTGTAGCGCAGTCCGGGGATTTGCAGGATACGGGACAGAAGTATTTTGATGCTGTGAATGGTTTTATAGATGGGTTTGGAGTTTGTTGTGGGTTCAAGAAGAAGGAGAGTGTTACTAGTGCGGCTTCAACGCAGAATTCTGATTTGAGTGGGATAGAGACTATTGATAGCTCAGTTGCTGGTCAAGGAGATTCTGTGTCCTGTGTGTTATCGCCTAGAGAGCATGTGGCTGCTTCTCCAGATACAAGTATGAATTTGGCAGCTTGTGAGTCCACCACGCCAGTTTACTCGGGTGCTTCTTCTGGTGTTTCGTTTGGCATGCCTGCGGCGGCTAAGACTGGTCCAGCATACACTTCTTCATATACTCAGAATGAGGTTGAGTTAGAAAAGTCAGTGCCTGTTACTTTCTCTCAACAGCCATTTGAACTGCACCAATCTGGAATGGAAATTCCGCCACCTTCACCTTATTCGAACCATGCAGAGTATGTCCACTTGCCTCCTCAGACGGGGTTCCCAAATCCTCAGCTATTAGGAAAGACTGGGCCTGTTTTTGCCCAACAGTTTCATAATAATAATACGCCTGCTTTAGCTTTTCTTCAGGTCATCCCCGGAGCACAGATGACAATGGCTCAACCTTCTTCTCGCATTGGTATAAGACCAAATGTTATCCAACCACAACCGTTGATACAACCGCAACATAATCATTTGAACCAATACAGTGATGAAAATACACCAGGAATAAGGATTGTCCAGCTTCCTGCAGAACATAGCTACAATACATATCAGGTTCCGGTTAATCAAGTTCCAGTAAATCAAGTTCCATCTGTCGTAGTTGGGGGTAATCGCGGTTGGGTTCAAGTTCCTCCACAAGAACATGTTGTTTTCTCTGATGGGTCATTACCTCAACAAAAAGTAATTATCCCAGAAAAAATCCAAAGAGTTGAGGAATGTTCTATGTGTCAGAAAAAGTTGCCTCATGCCCATTCAGATCCAGTGGTACCGGATCAGCATGATGGTGGTTCAGGTCCAGTTCCTGATTCAAGCCCAAGTTATAATAGTTTTCCAATGGAGGACAATGTAAAAGTTCAAGCAACAAAGAGGGTTGAGCCTATGATGGCATCACCCTTGAAGGAATGTGTTGTTGAACAAGGGTTTAGCACAAGACCAAATGTCATTAGCAAACTGGAAGTTCATAATTTTGAGCCTCAGCATGAAGGTGAGAGGATTTTTATTCAAAAACCAGAAGAATTTGACCATTCTATGAATTCATTTATCCAGGAAACGATTGGTAGGACAGATGGAAAACATTCTTCTAGGGATGATGGGCTTGGGACCATGGGAGCGACACCACCTTCTTATCCAGATGATGTAGTCCACCAGTATATGGCGCCGGTTGAAACCCGGGTTAAACAAGATGAACAAGCGAATAAACATGTTAGTAATGATATACATTTAGTTGATGGAACGACTTTACATACTCCGGAGTGTGTTGCCCAAGGATCTTCCAAAGAATACACAAATGAGCTTACCGATGTCGTTTCTAAATCAGATGCAGTAAATAATTGGATTAGACAGGGCTATGTAAGACCTGTTGATGGAAGGAATGACATTCTCAAGATACCAAATGCTGATGGTTATGTAAGTAATGATCAATGTTTACTTCCAGTTGATAAATCTTTAGATTACAAAAGTCAGATTGCTACAGAGGAAGAGTTGATTCTGGACAACAACTTTGTCACACCAAAATTGATAGTTGACGCAGATAAACTTAAGATGATAGGTGTGCGGCCATGTTCTTCTAAGGAAATTTTATACCCGCAGAGTTCCAGGACAGGGGAAGACAATGATGTTGCACAGCCGCCTGTGCTGGGCGCTACCCAATCAAATATTGTAAACCATCACAAGAATGATTCGACATCATCTACATCATCACCATCTTTCATGTTTGGTGATATACAGGAATCTCCAAACTCAGTTTTTGGCAATCAGGATCCTTGGAGTATAGCACACGGTACCTTTTTTTAACCTTCCATACTGAGCCAAGCTACACTGGATAAAGAAACTTATTCTCATAAAAATTACTTTTGAGAAAATTCAGGAACCTACAAGAAATCGAATTTGGATGGACAATTGGATGGTGACCTCTGCGAGTCATTCAAACAGAATTTAACTTTTGAAAATGGTTGGTGTGACAGAGGTTTGCAAATTTTAGTCTAAAATATGTAACTAGTTATAGATGGTTGTGTAGCTCATAGTGCATACTCATTTTGTTTTTCTTTGCTTATTGAAGTTTCAACCGAAGACCAACAACTTAAAGTTGTTGATGAAGATGTAGCAGCTTCTGCTCTGCACCCGTGTGCTCCTTCAAATCCTATCTTGCAAACCGGAGATGTTTCCTATCACAAAATCACTGAGGACGGTGATGATCAAAATAATGCAATAGATGCAATGTGCAGAGATATAACTCAGGTGATTTTGTTTATAAATTGCTAAACATTTGCATTAGCTTCTGTGTGTTATAATTCCAGATTGTCTCCAAAATGAAATATCTTTTTATGCCACTCTCCCCTCCAATGCAATTTTGTTAGTATTATCATGAATTGTTATTTTTCCCATTAAGGATGTCAAGAGAAACTCTCCAGAGAAGGGAAATTTTGGCTTTCCGACATCGGGTGTTGGACGTTTGCAGGTTGAATGTATTTCATGTTTTCTCTTCTATGATTTTTGTAGTCAGCACACCTGAGCTAACATCTTGCTGTTGGAACTTTACAAGATTATAAAGAACTGCGACCTTGAAGAACTGACAGAGTTGGGTTCTGGTACCTTTGGGACTGTTTATCATGGAAAATGGAGGGGAACCGATGTTGCAATCAAGAGAATAACTGATAGATGTTTTGCTGGAAAGCCTTCAGAGCAAGAGCGAATGGTATGTGTTTTACTAGTAATGATTATGATTTGCATTTTTTCCTTCTCTCGTCAATAACTGAGAAACTAACTTAAGTTGACTCTCTATTTATGCATCAAATAGAGAGATGACTTCTGGAATGAGGCAATCAAGCTTGCTGACTTGCACCATCCTAACGTAGTTGCTTTCTATGGTGTGGTGCTTGATGGACCAGGAGATTCTGTGGCGACAGTAACTGAGTATATGGCTAATGGTTCTCTCAGAACTGCCTTGCAAAAGAATGAGAGGTAGTTTGCGCATACATTTATTAGAATGTGCGTGTGCCTGTCACTCTGTTAGTTCCTTTCCATTATTCTTATTTAATCATGATGCTAATATGATCTTATCAGGAATCTAGACAAGCGCAGACGTCTTTTGATTGCAATGGATGTGGCCTTTGGAATGGAATACCTGCATGGAAAAAACATAGTACACTTTGACTTGAAAAGTGACAACTTGCTAGTGAATCTCCGAGATCCACAACGCCCAATATGCAAGGTTTAAATGTTTGATATTGATGCCCATTTAGTACATTCTTATTCGTTCTTGTTATGTTACTTCTGTGCTGCTGTAATGGAGTAGATGATTAATGTCTTCGGAATATGCTGAGGGGGATTCCCATTAAGGGTTGATCATGTTGCTTATTTTCTTGATCAAGGGGAATGTGATCCATCAAAAGTACTAAAATATGGTGTGTGATATTTTAGATTGACCATTTAGCGAAAGAACACCTTTAGAGAAATCTGCCAAGTTAAACATGCATTTATTTTACTGGCACTGGCTGGCTGTGCTAAAGGTTTTGGTTAGGCATCATGTGAAGGTGATGATGTCAATATGAGTTTATTTGCTTGTTTTTGATATCAGGTTGGTGACTTGGGTCTATCCAAAGTAAAATGTCAGACTCTGATCTCCGGAGGTGTGAGAGGAACTCTACCATGGATGGCTCCAGAACTGCTGAATGGAAGCAGTAGCCTTGTTTCAGAGAAGGTCTATGCTCTTACTTAACCTGAAAGGTTGATGACCATTGTTCTAATATGTTTTCTTATATTTGAACACTCTTTAAACTTGTTATGTTTGTGTTTTGATATGTCTTTGTTTTAGGTTGACGTGTTCTCATTCGGTATTGTGATGTGGGAACTCTTAACCGGAGAAGAGCCATACGCTGATTTGCACTATGGTGCTATTATAGGTAAATCTATGGTTGAATTTGTAGTTGCAATTTAACTATCTGTCTTTGAGTTATTGACAGTTCCATTGAGTTTTCTGTTTATAATTCAGGTGGTATTGTGAGCAACACTTTGCGCCCTCCGATTCCCGAATCTTGTGACGTGGAATGGAGTGTGTTGATGGAGAGATGTTGGTCCTCAGAGCCATCAGAGAGACCTACCTTCACCGACATTGCTGATGAATTACGTTCTATGGCAACCAAACGCCAGAATCAACCGATACAACCTTCTCCTTTGTCTACACAAGTCAACAAATGATTTCTGTTATGTTTATATCTTAGACACCAATAGCAGCAAAACAGGACGAAAAATCGCAGTGCAATTTTTTTATGAGAAATGATATAATGACACCAATTCATACACTTACACCCAAAACAGCGTTTTTTTAATTTTTTTAATTTTTTTTAAAATTAGTTTGGTTAATGAAATATCAAAATTTGGTTAACACAGTTTAGACGTTGCTTAATATATATTTTGCCATAAAAAAGTAGTTTTAAGTTATAAAATAAAATTGGTTAATTGAGAGTTATAAATTGGTTAATATAATTCATAGTTTAGTTATATAATGTTCTGACATCAAATATTAAATCTTATGTAATAAACTAACTTTGGATGATATTAGGTATAAAATTGGTTAATACAATTTATAACTTGGTTAATGAATTCTCAGACATAAAAAAAAAAAATAGTAAAATAAAGTTGGTAAATAGATTATAAAAATTGGTTAATACATTTATAATTTAGTGTTAGAACAAGGTTAACCGTATGTATTTTATTAGTTAAAGAATTAGTGAAGGTGGTTAATGAATTGTAAGTAAAATAAGTGGTTAATAGCGTACATTTTTGTAGTCAATACAATTATAAACTTGGTTAATGGCACACCCTTATATTTGTATTATAAATTAAATTTTAAAATAAAATATTTTAAAAAAAATAATATTATTTTTAAGTATATAGTATATGGTGAACAGTATATATGTGTAAGTATGGTGTAGAAATTTGGGTGTAAACATATCATGATATATAAGAAGTTCTTGATTCAATGCACTTTTCGACAACTGTACAGCAGGATGCTTTAACATCATATCATTGTAAAGGGAAGATTAAGTTTGCATATTGGTAACCTATGGTTGTTATCAAGGATCAGGCTTCTTAAGATTTTCTGCATATTATTATATATTACTACTGGAAGCAAAGGATTGAGATAAAAATGCAAGATTTCAGAAGATCATTACATGCAATCTTCCAGGAAAATTATGATACTATGTTTCATTTCTTGGGTAAATATTAGAAAGAAACAGAACATGTTCTTATTTTGATAGTAACTTGTTAAAATGGATATCTAAAAAGTTCTTATCATTTTTACCCATTTGTATTGTTAATAGTATTCCATATTTTTTCTTATCCCTTGTGATGGTAAGTGTTATTGCCCATTAGTTTAACTACTCCATTTGAGTTTTATCATGTATAAAGTGTTCAGCATCTGTTTTTCCATCCAATATAACTCTCATATTCTGATATACCAACAATTTCTACATCAAGTAAGAGAGTCCAAAGTTTTAAAAAACCGTCGTGGTAAAGAATTTCGTGATTTCAATCGGTACAAATGTCGTGTTACAAATAACGGTTGTTGCGGTGTTAGTTAATCACAACATTTCACAATAAAACTATTTAATTTGTACTTTCACAATCTGAATTTCTTGTCACTAATAGTGTGTTAATGATTGTAACGGTGTTTCGCGGGCGTAGGCGTTTTGTCGTGGTCAGTAACAGTATTATCTGTCTTAAAATGGTGAATAACAATATCGGAAGACACCAGTACTACTCTGTCGCGACCGTTTTCGCGGTTGCAAATCGTTTTTTTAAATCTTGGGAGAGTCCATCCATTTTATAGGTATATTTCCCCGTCAAATGGAAACTTTTTCACCCATGTCTAATTCTCAACGGAACACACCGTCTGAACAACCTTATCAGAAAGAGTTTATGTACAAGGAGTCCTAGCCGAATTGATACCACTGTTGAGTGTTAGGTCATCATGATGAACGTAGGTATATGATGAACATAGATATACGAGTCATCTCACTTATATGTGTTTTTAGGTCATCATGAGAGCACCCACGTATATATGGGTCATTTCAATAATATAAGCCTATGAACTCACACTTACACGTAACATTGAATTACAAGGAGTCTAGAGATCATCGTCACATTTGAATTTTCAACACTCACTTTTAAATGAATTTGACACAGTATTAACCAAAACCTTAAGTAATTAAATATCCTAACATGAGTTTTTTTCTTCAAATATGAGACTTATTATCACAGCTAATATACCAAACACTTACCAAACTAATTAGGCATGACACGGTTTGGATCATTTTTTTTGCCTTCAGGGCTGAAATTTAATCCTAGTATATCAAATAAAATTAAAATATTAATTAATAGTACTCTACTTCTCATCTATAACTTTTCCCTTTATTTATTAATAATAATAATAATAATATGTTGTTGTTGAGTAAAGTTGTTAAGTAAAACCAGCGTCTAAAGCGTATAAAATAAGAAAACTAGCACGAGGATATTGCTTGGAACCTTCTATATACATATGTTGAAATTTCAAACATGGCTCATACGGTTTCTTTGACTTTTCTTCCTTTCCTTCTATATCTTCTCATAATGTTTTCTCAATGATCAAAGCCGGCACAAACCTCAAACCTTAAAACAAAAACAAAATCATGTCTGTCTACGAGGAAAGACCATTGGTGATGGAAATGGAAACCAAACAAGATTTTGAAGATGTCAACGGGTATGGATGCGGGTGCGGATTCTTCCGAGTTTTCACCTCGGAGTGGTGGCGACGCCACGACGAGGAAGATAAACACCTACTAGATGAAAGGAGTGAAGGAATTAGAGGAGAGGATACATGGATGATGGAGAAGTTGAAGAAGATGAAGGAAGCATCAGAAGTGATAGCTGGTCCAAAGTGGAAAACATTTATTAGAAAAATAAGTGGCTATGGAAAGAAACAACAAAAGAATAGGTTTCAATATGATGAACATAGTTATGCTCTTAATTTCAACAGTGGAGCACAAAGTGAAGATGAAGAATATTTGCCTCCAAGTTTTTCAACCAGGTTTTCTAATCCTTTTCCAGGGCCAAAATGAAACATAATAGTAGTATGTATTTAATGTTCTTGTATCTTACAATTATAGTGTTAATTTGATTCATTGATTGTATAAATTTGTTTCCATGTTCATGATAATTGTTGGGTTCATAAATCTGTTTCATACCTCTCTTCCCCTTAATTGGGACTATTCGAAAAGTATACAAGATGTATTGACGTTTAAAGTTGTTTATTCTTTAACTTTGCTTTTGGACAAATCTTTCTCATATGAAGTTGTCCTCTTGCAACCTGTAGATACTATACATGTAGGATAGCAAAACATCTCGATCCGTTAAACATATATGTTTTGTCCACAATTTTTTTTAGAATCAATCAAAATTTTAGATAAGTAAATTTTTATAATTTTTAAACTAAAAAATGTAGTGTCCACATATCTTTTTACAGAGCAGGATAAAGTTTGAGTTCGGTTTATATCACATACTTATACATGATGATCAAATATTAATAAATTGAATTGATCAATGATTAATATTATAAGAATATGAATGATTCAAAATTTAAACGAGATCATAGAAAACTTCCCCTCCCCTACTTTATTTACTAACTCTCTCAACCCTCTATATTTACCAATGAAAATACTTATCCTTATTAGTAAGAAAAAGAAAAAACAAGAAAGACAATAAATAATCTCAACTTCTTATCACAATCACTCCATAATCCCTATTAAAAGGAGAATTTAAATTATAATAAATTAAAAATTATTTACTAAATTAATGACACATGTACATTCTTGTTTTTCTTATTCAAATTCTTTTGTATTAAATAATATTACTCTTTTACAAAAATATAATGTTTTGAAGATTAGTTATCTTTGTATGTTTTTCAAATAAAGAAATAGATATATAAACTCTCACCTCACCCCCTCAATATTTAAAAAATATAATGTTTTTAAGATTCATTATCTATCTATCTTTTTCAAACAAGGAAATACATACATATATGCATCAGCATGCTACAAACTAAATCAAACAGATAGTATAGCCTTATTATACAACAATGCAAAAGTTCTATGTAATTAAATAAATCCTGCTTCAATGACACAAGTTAAGAAAAATAAAATATTTATATTTATAAATAATTTTTAAAATTTTAAAAAATAAACATGTCATTTTTCAACATATTTTTCTATATTTGTTATTTTAACCAATATATATTTAATATCATTCAGTAGCATTTTTCTTGCGCAAACATTATTTCTTTACAATGATTTCAACACAAATTCCTCTTCGACTCTGAATATTTACTTCATGTTCACGCCCACTATTACATACGGATAACATGAAAAGAGGAAGAAAACCATTAGTTTCTTTGCTCAAAATATATAGCATGTGAATATATACTCGTATTGAAGAGGTTTCGGAGGGTGTCCGGGAGGAGTGGTGACAAAGCACATTAGTTTTTTAGGAGCACCAAATTTTTTTTAATTTTACATACATATGAAGTAGATTATTTATTTGATACATGTGACTTATAAATCTGGTAAAAAATTATGAATTAAAAAAAATGACACCAAATTCATAATTTTGACATGGCGACGGCTCTGCTGGTATCGCCTGCACTGTTATCATGAAAAAATAAAACTTTAGGACTTTGTTAATACCATTTAAGTATATTTCATGTACAATTTTGCTTTTAAATCAATGTATCATTTGTGCAGTATATGCTCATAAAATGTATCTTAGCATTATAGGTTGAGTATTGCTTTATATTTACAAAAAAAAAAAAAATCTAGTATTGCTATGCAATTGAAAGTCTATGCATACAATATTATGGTAGAATATATAATTGAAACACTAGTAAAGTCATAGTTAAGATAAATTGGTAATACCTCTTGCGCTTGGTTTTGGAGTTACTAGAGGATGGAGAGTTAGGATACCCATTTCTTTTCCTTTGATTGCTGAACCAATTGTTTATCTGCTTTAATTGCAGGCCTGTTTCCTGCACCAGTCTAGCTTTGTCTTCCTCCTATATATACAAAACAACACAAAGCATGAGAAGAGGCAACATAGAGATATATGTATAAATATTATTATTGATCAGAGCATACAGTAGGATAGGGCCATTTAGAATGTGATTGCCACCAAGCTTTCAGAAGTGACGAGATGTGTTCAGGGAGCCTCCCAGCTCTTCTCATCACTGTGGAATTTCTTCTCTTTCATCAACAATTTTCTCCTTGTAACCCTTGCAGATAGAGATTTTAGTTAGAAATTATGTATGAGTGATCCAAAATAATTAAATTACTCATACTCATCATAGTTATACTATACATAGTTATATGTTTGGATATATACCTACCTGTTTTAGCTCATGCTTGAGTTCAAGCCTAACACGCTCCATCAAAGACCTTTCAGTCTCAGTGGGGATAAGAGGACCAAATCCAAAAGTATCAATGCCATCAAGGCTGCTTCCTTCGTTGTACAACTTGACATTACTTTCTGTCTGCTCCTCTTCATCGCCTGACATTGTTGCTCCTTCCTTCACCAAGATACACCTGCTTAGTTAACGATCACTTTCATTAGTCTTAAGCACAACCATCTCTTCTGTACATATGTGGTGCAGTTTTGAAAGATTTTACAACAGACCTACAAGATTCATATATTTATAGTGTAAAGTATAATCAGCAAGTCTCCTATGAAATTATATTTAAAAAGAAAGTAATTTAAGTTTTCCGGAAAAAATTATAATACTAAATATTCAATTTTTTAATGTATAATCAAAATTTATAGTTTTATTAATATTTATAAATGTCCATGAAACATAATGTTTCTTGAGAAAAGGTAATACTAGTAAGTTGATTGATATATACTATAAAGTTTAAGAATTAAAAGTTCAAATTTAATTAATATATATTAAGGGTGGATATTTGTGAATATAACAATATTATGAAACTTGCTACTCCATTCAATAACAACTAGCAACCAAACTTTTTTTCCATTAAATGGATCAAACTACGTCATGAACTTTTATAAAGAATCATGTTTTTAAAGAACAAGATTATATCCAGATCTTTTTTACAGGCTATTTTATAATTTTTAATAACATAATATATTTATAATAAGGTGAAAATCCACAAAATGAAGAAAGGTTATTGGTTTGACTATTCTATTTATAACCGTTTGATTGTTTTTGATTTAACCTAGTCTTCTTACTAAATGTTTTTTCTCTAAATGTTCAAACTTCTATATCTTCTCTCTACTATACTCATTCAAACACATTCTTTAGTATTGTTATTTTTAATGTAATTATTTTGTTTTGTACAATATCGCCAATCTTACGATTGTCCGATAATCATTCAATAACAGCTAAAATAAAATTACTCTTCATTTTGCTTCCAAAGAACATTTTATATATTTTGTGAATAAAGACATAGGAGTAACCTGTCAAGCTTTGCAGAGATTGCTCAAGCTCCCAACAAGCCATCACTGCCTCCATGGCATGAACACGGACATGTTGTTGCAGTTGTTCTTTGAAGGCACACAGCAAAAGAACATAATGCGTCTACAACAAATTAACAAAGGACCAAAGGTAAAACATGAGCTTAATATAAACAATCCATAACATGTTTACTTAAGATACAGCAAAAAAAAAAACATGGGTAAATCAGCCCACATTCGGCTCTGATACCATGTTAAATATGCTTAGATCTTAACCCAAAAAACTAGCTTAAGGGGTGAGATTGTCCTCACATATTTATACACTCAAGAGTCCGAAAATCTAAGCAATGTGGGACTTGAAACAAACTCTAACAACATAAATACCAACTTCAACAACTACTCAGTGAAGCAACAGAAACGTACATTATGAAGTAAAGGTTGAGAGAAAACAGTGTATTCAAGTTTGGTTTCAGAAAATATTCTCAAGAATTCAAAAACTAATCATGATGAAAGTTTCAGAAGAAAAAGAGAAAAGTAGTGAACACACCCAAACAAGTGGGACAAGATTAACAGAAAGAAAGATTCTCCTAAATGCTTTGTAGCATTATTGAAGTGAGTATAGTATCACGATAACAACCCTTAAATTCAAACTAGCCACACTCCAAGACAAATCTCATTCACTCATTCATCATCACGCTTCCACACACAAAAAAAACAAAAAAAAACTCATTCATCATCACTCACTTAAACAATTTTCATCATCTCTATATATATATATATATATAAAAAGTGCAATACATGATTTTGGTTTAGCTTATTTTTTGTTTCAATTATATTCTTTTAATTTTTGTTTTAACATCAATTTCTATTTACTAATTTAAAATTTTTACTATATAACATTTTATATCTCTTTAATTCCATTTTTTAAATTATTTTAAAAATAATTAACGTTAAATTAAAAATTAATACTTAAAACATACTGTATATATTTCCAACCGCTTGTTAGTTAAAGAAGGTTGATAGACGGACACGTACATGTCCTGACTAGTTATTGTAAAATTTTCATTTGATACAATTTTCATTATCACATTGAAATCAATTAATAAAAAAATGTTTGTTGAAAAAATTATTTCTGATCCTTATGTATAACCATATTATTAAAGCATCTCATGTAAGAGAAATTGACAAAACATGGAATAAAAGATAAAAAAATTATATGTTTCTTTGAAAAACTATATAAGTTATTTCTTTGCATAGAGTATAGCCAGATAGTATAAAACTTTTCTATATGCATAAAAGAATGAAGTATAGTATATATATTAATTTAATAAAATAATATCCAAACCACCAGAAAAAAAATATTGGGAGTTCATTGAGTCAAAGAAACAAACACTTGGAATTCAACTATGATACCTTGTGAAGAACACGCTGCGATTGCTGAAGCTGAGCATCGATTCTCGGAACCTGGCCCACTGGAGTCGCTATTCGGAGACACGAAACGTAAAGCGGTTGATCTAATATCTCCGCTTTGTATTCTCTCAACTCCTCCGTTTCGCAGTTGTTCTCACTCCGATTCAGATCCATGCTTCTCGAGTTGTTGAGTAAAAGTTGATGGTGTGAGAATGGAGAGTGAGATGAAAGGAAGGAAAAGGAGGTTTGGAAAAGCACTTTTAAGGAAATGACTTTTGGAAAAGTTGACGGTTAGATAGAAAAATAAAAGAAGTGGGATCGGTGATGATGTGGAAAGTTTGTGATGAATGGTTATTATTAAAAGTAGTGAGTGGTATGGGCTGGCCAATTTTCTTTTTAAAACAAGCAAAAAGCAATTGAATTAAAGAGGCATAAGGAATGCCTCATACAGCAGAACAGGTAAAAAGTTTTTAGAACCCAAAATTTGCTTAAAAGCAAAGATCCAACAATGACAGACAAAGAACACTACAAAACAGGTTAATAATCAACCAAAGAAAATCTGACATTGGGCTGAACAAAATTGTTTTAGGTTGTTTGGAATTCAATGTTTGAGAGATTTATATCCAATATTCAAAAACTTCTGTTTTCTAAAGGAAAATATCGTGACGTTTTCATAGTTAAAATAGATAAGGGTAATGTTAATTTTTGTTCCCCGATCACAACTATTATCTATTATAAATCTATAAAATTTAACTATTTGAAAAATCAAATTATGCCCTTTAATCAAAATTAACATGTATTATAAATTATAAAAATTAAAATACCATTAAATTACACTAATGACCTAATTAACAAACTCTTACGTAACATTTTCATATATGTTTTTATATTGAATAAAACTCGTGTATATATAACGGATCTATAATTGATGAATGCCGCTCTTCATTAATTCATTTCAAGCCTTATCCACAACTAACACTTATTGGAATGATGTACATATATACATTATTAAAGATTATGAATGAATAGATTTTTATTTCCTATTACATTTTGTAATTACATCTTAACTCATCCTTACAAAAAGTTATTCAAAAGATAAAAAATATTAACTCGATTAAAACATAATTTCTATTGTTTGATATTTTAGTTTACCAATAAAAGGTCAAATATCAATATCTCCTACATACATTTCACATCCTTTTTACAAGATAATTATTAATATTAATTTATAAAGAATAATATTTATCCAAATGAAATGTATGCTTAAACAACGCCACACATAAAACCATACAATATTCACTTAAATTATGTTATTTTATTTTTTATAATTCAAATTTAATGATATATATTAATAAATCAATCTCCGTCATGATATGTGCAAGGATGAAACAATATACAATATGTAGTATTCAATTCCTCTACTAACATATGATAATCAAGATTTTTGCTCGTGGCAACCAACTAAAAGTGCTCGATAATATTAAGATTAGAGAATTTTATGAAAAGAGAAGAGGGAAAAGAAAAAAGGGGATGGCGCTTCAATAAGAACAACGAAAAGTAATGACTTCAAAGGTAAATCTAAGTAAATATAATAAAACATAAATAGACTAAACTATTTGTGATCTAGTTATAATAAAGTATCATTATATAAAATGTACAGCCTCTCACTCATAATGCATAAATAAGAACTCTATAGATTTTCTCAATCAAGAAACATAAATGTTCAATGAAATGTGTTTTCATGAACACCTCGCCAATAAACCTTAAGGAAGAAACAAACATCAAAGTAATGGAATAATGTTGGAGATAGAGATGTAGAAGTGGAAATAAAAAATCAATATGATTGGTGCATTCATGAAAGACCTAGTTATGGGTAATTCAAATGTCAATATTGTCATCATAATGCATAGAAGTTGGTTTGATACTAGGAATACCTATGTCATAAATTATCTAACCAAACCAAACCATTTCAAGAGGACGAAACTAGAAATATTAATTTAGGTAAAATATATAATATTTAAAATAAAATTTAAATATATATATATATATATATATATATATATATATATATATATATATATATATATAACCAATTATTAAATTAAATATTTATAAGATAATATTAGATAATATATAATATATAGTACAATATATTTGTATAGGTTAACATTGTGCATAAATAGTACTGTAAAAAAAGAGATTATATATGAATCTTCAAAAGTTTATAGTGTAATTAAATTTAGAAAAACCACGTAAAAAACAGAGATTATATATGAATCGTCAAAAGTGTATAGTGTAATTAAATTTAGAAAAACCACATCTAGTAAAAAAACATTATTATATTTAAAGGAAAAGATTAACTTGCATAGAATTAAAAGCCCATGTAACTAAAAGAACACATGTATGATCATATGAAATGCATGGATATAGGTTAAGAATTGGTGGGGCATGAGCCCACTCTTTCTTAGGAATAGCTCCGTCCCTGCATTTCAATAGTAGTTAATGCCATATCTCAATACTCAACTTCTATAGAAAAGTGTGAGATAATATCTTGCTTTTTTATTTTTAGAAAATGAGGTAATATAAAATAAAGATAAAAAACCTTGTAGTAGACTTACAATTTATAGGTACATTCTGAAAGGAAAACAATTGGAGATATATTGGGTGATCTTTAACATACTTTGGGAAATTGTTGATTCCCTGCATCAGCTTGCCTTAGGATTTCCGGGATTGATTATCGGATTATGCAAATAATCTAATATTGATATATTTGATTACTACCACTTTTATTAGATTTTAAAGCTAGATAGTACTTTTGATGATCAATTTTTCTCAAGCTAAAGAAGAAAAGCATCACAACACCCCATTGCAACCTCGACACACATGGGCAAACAATAAATTGAAATTGTGGATTTGAACATGAGAGTTCGATTCTCCCATGTCCGGGGAATGTCTGATGCATATAACCAAGATATTGTTTCATTTAACAAATTAATGAACAAGTTGTCACTTTGGATGTAAGATCACAACCCATATATGAGCCCCTGCCTTCCCAGTAGATGTTTGTTAGCTATTGTTATGGCGTACAAGAATGTCGTTCTACACATATTATACGTTTGGTGATACTGTTCGTAGTGGAAATGGTAAAAAGCAGGTGGTTGAGGCTCAGGGAGTGCAGGAGGAGGAAGAAAGGAGTAAGACGAGGAAGGAGAAAAATATAAAGGAAGGGTCTGATGAGGTGAAAAATAGCGAGGATGAAGACTATCCTGGAATACATGATGCTATCCCCTAATATGGATTAATAGTTATTTATTTTAGTTTTTTACTTCTTGGAAAATTTATTTTTGTTTGGTATATGTTCATACTTTATGTTTGCAATGCACATCGGGACTTGGGCATTTGGCATTTTATAACGAATACATGAGTATGCCCAAGCTTCAAAAACGTTTAAGTACTAATTACTCATGTTTAAATCATTGTTTCCTTGAATGAGTGATGCATATATATTCAAAATCGAAAAAGTTCGCTAAGTAAGCTCTGGTATTTACTTAGCCAGCCATGATGCCCACTGGTGGATAAGTGAGTCATGTTGGTTTCTTAATGAAGCATCGTAATGGTTCGAATATATCATGTTGTGACAAACTAAATGTCCATACAACTTTACCATATGAGTTGTTCTGGCATGATTAAATTGTACATTTCTTTTAACAAATAAACATAATTATGTGTTTCTAAAATTTTTAAAAGGTTCGTACAATGTAATATATTTTGTATATATTTTTTTGAATAGTTAACAATTGTATAGTTAACATTTATTACACTTTGCTAGCTTAAATTAGTAATATAATTCCCTAAGCCAGATATTATAAATTGAAAAACACCGAATATATCAACATAAACATTCAACTTTAATCTTGACCAATTGGCCCCATCATGCCGACTCATCATATTGTTAAGACTTTTAATATTATAAAAGAACCAAAAACATCATCCATATGCACAAAACTTCATTTCCATAACAAAGAAAATATATCCATCATGAGGTTTATATGTGAGTAATACTTTTATCATTTGTATTGGTGTTTCTATCAACCACAACATGTGCAATTTATTCAGAGGATGGATTTGTAAGAAATAATTTAAAATCACTACTTTTATTTCGAAAAGTTTGAAATTGGGCACCGAAAAGTTGCAGCTAAAACCTTTTTGATGTTGAATTTCCAAAGGGTCATGTTGGAGTAAAGAGCTTTGATCTTTGAATTAGTTGATGAAGAAGGAATTCAGTCCCATTATATAAGCATACGTACATCATTGGTTTGCTATTAAATACCATGCAAAAGATTGGAATATGTTGAAAATAATTCCAAAGAATCCATTGAAAATGCTACTTTCCTTAGAAATGAAGGGATGTGTGATGATTCTATTCTTCCCGTATTGGGGTTTGGGAGGTGAATCACGAGGAACAAAATCAAAAATTCCAGATCCTTATGTCAGAGCACGGTAACCCATCATATGTTCGGTTGGATTTGAAGAAAAGTGGCTCCTCAATCTCATGATTATTGACACGTGGCACAAAAATAGTAAACATTGCATGAATGTAGATGTAGCCGATTTAATTTGCCAAAGAATTTTTATAATATCACACGTGGAATTGATGGAAAACCATTGAGGTCAAATTATAAAGGAGGGATATTTTGTTGTCAGGATAATTTACAATGCAAATTGAGAAAGGGCTTTGAAGCACCCACAAGAAAGCTTGCCTTAAGATACAAAATAACATGGGTTGATTGGAACCAACAACAAATTCCAGTTAGATTTTACATACTTGATTCAACGATCGAGTTAGAACAAATGGTTCCAAAGTAGTTCATGATTGTCAAGTAAGTAATTGTTTTTATTTTATTTGTCACTTTTTGCTTGATTTATATTTCAAGTAAGTAATGTAGTCATGGCAAGAAAACACTTTATATTTTTTTTAATTTCTATTAAATGACAAAAAAAAGAATATTTCTAAGTATTATTAATTATTTCCATGCAATTGGATTGTAGAGTTTACAATTCCACCAAATAATGGTAGAAAGCACTCCCTCCTCATATCGAGAAAGCAAACATTCCAATGAAAAAGGTGGTTATCTTATATTTGGAACACTCATATGCATGCAGTGTCATTAACTCAACATTATATGGACAGTAATGTTCATTAAGTACAAAATTATCGTTTATTATTTCTATATAATATATGTGATTATGTTGCTATGCATGTTTAATGAACAATGTCATTTTACATGATGCTTAAATGATATGTTTTATTTTTCTATATTAATGTAAGAAGGCATAAACTTTAAACTCATTGGTTAGTTAAAAATATTATAGTATTTTGATTAATTTAGGATGGAAGGGCATTGTACACTTCAAAACCAACATATGGAAATGGAAAAGAACCGGGAATGAGAAAGGCTACGTTGTGGCAATGTCGAACTTATCCGAACCGTGTTCAATAAAGATTAACGATGGAGAAATTGTGATTGTGGAAACAAGATATAAAAGTGGTTTTCTACGGGAGTTATGGGACAAATGTATATCTATTTGGCGGATCGATTACCATAAACTATATATCACCTATTCATGCAAAATCTATATTGTATATAATTTGATAAATATAAATTGAAAGTTTATTCAATAAATCTTTCACTCTCTAATCATATATAAGCATAAAGCTACTTATACCTCGACCAAATAAAACTAGAATTGTTGGCTATTAATTTGTTAAATTAGTATAGTAACTGAAATTGTTTATTGTTATATACATGAAGTATAAGATAAAAATATATTAGCATTATGTAACATTTTCATATATGTTTTATATTGAATAAAACTCGTGTATATATAACGGATCTATAATTGATGAATGCCGCTCTTCATTAATTCATTTCAAGCCTTATCCACAACTAACACTTATTGGAATAATGTACATATATACATTATTAAAGATTATGAATGAATAGATTTTTATTTCCTATTACATTTTGTAATTACATCTTAACTCATCCTTACAAAAGTTATTCAAAAGATAAAAATATTAACTCGATTAAAACATAATTTCTATTGTTTGATATTTTAGTTTATCAATAAAAGGTCAAATATCAATATCTCCTACATACATTTCACATCCTTTTACAAGATAATTATTAATATTAATTTATAAAGAATAGTATTTATCCAAATGAAATGTATGCTTAAACAACGTCACACATAAAACCATACAATATTCACTTAAATTATGTTATTTTATTTTTTATAATTCAAATTTAATGATATATATTAATAAATCAATCTCCGTCATGATATGTGCAAGGATGAAACAATATACAATATGTAGTATTCAATTCCTCTACTAACATATGATAATCAAGATTTTTGCTCGTGGCAACCAACTAAAAGTGCTCGATAATATTAAGATTAGAGAATTTTATGAAAAGAGAAGAGGGAAAAGAAAAAAGGGGATGGCGCTTCAATAAGAACAACGAAAAGTAATGACTTCAAAGGTAAATCTAAGTATATATAATAAAACATAAATAGACTAAACTATTTGTGATCTAGTTATAATAAAGTATCATTATATAAAACGTAGCCCTCTCACTCATAATGCATAAATAAGAACTCTATAGATTTTCTCAATCAAGAAACATAAATGTTCAATGAAATGTGTTTTCATGAACACCTCGCCAATAAACCTTAAGGAAGAAACAAACATCAAAGTAACGGAATAATGTTGGAGATAGAGATGTAGAAGTGGAAATAAAAAATCAATATGATTGGTGCATTCATGAAAGACCTAGTTATTGGTAATTCAAATGTCAATATTGTCATCATAATGCATAGAAGTTGGTTTGATACTAGGAATACCTATGTCATAAATTATCTAACCAAACCAAACCCTTTCAGAGGACGAAACTAGAAATATTAATCAGCAGGGTAAAATATATAATATTTAAAATAAAATTTTAAATATATATATATATATATAACCAATTATTAAATTAAATATTTATAAGATAATATTAGATAATATATAATATATAGTACAATATATTTGTAAAGGTTAACATTATGCATAAATAGTATAAAAAAGAGATTATATATGAATCTTCAAAAGTTTATAGTGTAATTAAATTTAGAAAAACCACGTAAAAAACAAAGATTATGTATGAATCGTCAAAAGTTTATAGTGTAATTAAATTTAGAAAAACCACATCTAGTAAAAAAACATTATTATATTTAAAGGAAAAGATTAACTTGCATAGAATTAAAAGCCCATGTAACTAAAAGAACACATGTATGATCATATGAAATGCATGGATATAGGATAAGAATTGGTGGGGGCATGAGCCCACTCTTTCTTAGGAATAGCTCCGTCCCTGCATTTCAATAGTAGTTAATGCTATATCTCAATACTCAACTTCTATAGAAAAGTGTGAGATAATATCTTGCTTTTTTATTTTTAGAAAATGAGGTAATATAAAATAAAGATAAACAACCTTGTAGTAGACTTACAATTTATAGGTACATTCTGAAAGGAAAACAATTGGAGATATATTGGGTGATCTTTAACATACTTTGGGAAATTGTTGATTCCCCATTGCCCTAGGTTCAGGATTGATTATCGAATTATGCAAATAATCTAATATTGATATATTTGATTACTACCACTTTTATTAGATTTTAAAGCTAGATAGTACTTTTGATGATCAATTTTTCTCAAGTTAAAGAAGAAAAGCATCACAACACCCCATTGCAACTACTGACCGACACATGGGCAAACAATAAATTGAAATTGTGGATTTGAACATGAGAGTTCGATTCTCCCACGTCCGGGGAATGTCTGATGCATATAACCAAGATATGCTTTTATTTAACAAATTAATGAACAAGTTGTCACTTTGGATGTAAGATCACAACCCATATATGAGCCCCTGCCTTCCCAGTAGATGTTTGTTAGCTATTGTTATGGCGTACAAGAATGTCGTTCTACACATATTATACGTTTGGTGATCTGCTCAGAGTGGAAATGGTAAAAGCGGTGGTTGAGGCTCGTGGAGGGAGGAGGAAGAAAAGGAGTAAGACGAGGAAGGAGAAAAATATAAAGGAAGGGTCTGATGAGGTGAAAAATAGCGAGGATGAAGACTATCCTGGAATACATGATGCTACCCCCTAATATGGATTAATAGTTATTTATTTTAGTTTTTACTTCTTGAAAATTTATTTTGTTTGGTATATGTCCATACTTTATGTTTGCAATGCACATCGACTTGGGCATTTGACATTTTATAACGAATACATGAGTATGCCCAAGCTTCCAAAACATTTAAGTACTAATTACTCATGTTTAAATCATTGTTTCCTTGAATAAGTGATGCATAGATATTCAAAATCGAAAAAGTTAGCTAAGTAAGCTCTGGTATTTACTTAGCCAGCCATGATGCCCACCGTGGATAAGTGAGTCATGTTGGTTTCTTAATGAAGCATCGTAATGGTTCGAATATATCATGTTGTGACAAACTAAATGTCCATACAACTTTACCATATGAGTTGTTCTGGCATGATTAAATTGTACATTTCTTTTAACAAATAAACATAATTATGTGTTTCTAAAATTTTTAAAAGGTTCGTACAATGTAATATATTTTGTATATTTTTTTTTGAATAGTTAACAATTGTATAGTTAACATTTATTACACTTTGCTAGCTTAAATTAGTAATATAATTCCCTAAGCCAGATATTATAAATTGAAAAACACCGAATATATCAACATAAACATTCAACTTTAATCTTGACCAATTGGCCCCATCATGCCGACTCATCATATTGTTAAGACTTTTAATATTATAAAAGAACCAAAAACATCATCCATATGCACAAAACTTCATTTCCATAACAAAGAAAATATATCCATCATGAGGTTTATATGTAACAGAGTAATACTTTTATCATTTGTATTGGTGTTTCTATCAACCACAACATGTGCAATTTATTCAGAGGATGGATTTGTAAGAAATAATTTAAAATCAGCTACTTTTATTTCTGAAAAGTTTGAAATTGGGCCTAGAAAAGTTGCAGCTAAAACCTTTTTTGATGTTGAATTTCCAAAGGGTCATGTTGGAGTAAAGAGCTTTGATGCTGAATTAGTTGATGAAGAAGGGAATTCAGTCCCATTATATGAAGCATACGTACATCATTGGTTTGCTATTAAATACCATGCAAAAGATTGGAATATGTTGAAAATAATTCCAAAGAATCCATTGGAAAATGCTACTTTCCTTAGAAATGAAGGGATGTGTGATGATTCTATTCTTCCTGCGTATTGGGGTTTGGGAGGTGAATCACGAGGAACAAAATCAAAAATTCCAGATCCTTATGCTGTAGAGCACGGTAACCCATCATATGTTCCGGTTGGATTTGAAGAAAAGTGGCTCCTCAATCTCATGATTATTGACACACGTGGCACAAAAAAATAGTAAACATTGCACTGAATGTAGATGTAGCCGATTTAATTTGCCAAAGAATTTTTATAATATCACACGTGGAATTGATGGAAAACCATTGAGGTCAAATTATAAAGGAGGGATATTTTGTTGTCAGGATAATTTACAATGCAAATTGAGAAAGGGCTTTGAAGCACCCACAAGAAAGCTTGCCTTAAGATACAAAATAACATGGGTTGATTGGAACCAACAACAAATTCCAGTTAGATTTTACATACTTGATTCAACTGATCGAGTTAGAACAAATGGTTCCAAAGTAGTTCATGATTGTCAAGTAAGTAATTGTTTTTTATTTTATTTGTCACTTTTTTGCTTGATTTATATTTCAAGTAAGTAATGTAGTCATGGCAAGAAAACACTTTATATTTTTTTTTTAATTTCTATTAAATGACAAAAAAAAAAGAATATTTCTAAGTATTATTAATTATTTCCATGCAATTGGATTACAGGTAGAGTTTACAATTCCACCAAATAATGGTAGAAAGCACTCCCCTCCTCATATCGAGAAAGCAAACATTCCAATGAAAAAAGGTGGTTATCTTATATTTGGAACAGCTCATATGCATGCAGGTGTCATTAACTCAACATTATATGGACAGGTAATGTTCATTAAGTACAAAATTATCGTTTTATTATTTCTATATAATATATGTGATTATGTTGCTATGCATGTTTAATGAACAATGTCTGTTTTACATGATGCTTAAATGATATGTTTTATTTTTCTATATTAATGTAAGAAGGCATAAACTTTAAACTGTCATTGGTTAGTTAAAAATATTATAGTATTTTGATTAATTTAGGATGGAAGGGCATTGTACACTTCAAAACCAACATATGGAAATGGAAAAGAACCGGGGAATGAGAAAGGCTACGTTGTGGCAATGTCAGGAACTTATCCAGAACCAGGTTCAATAAAGATTAACGATGGAGAAATTGTGAATGGAAACAAGATATAAAAGTGGTTTTACGTGAGTTATGGGACAAATGTATATCTATTTGGCAGATCGATTACCATAAACTATATATCACCTATTCATGCGTGCAAAATCTATATTGTATATAATTTGATAAATATAAATTGAAAGTTTATTCAATAAATCTTTCACTCTCTAATCATATATAAGCATAAAGCTACTTATACCTCAGACCAAATAAAACTAGAATTGTTGGCTATTAATTTGTTAAATTAGTATAGTAACTGAAATTGTTTATTGTTATATACATGAAGTATAAGATAAAAATATATTAGCATTATGTAACATTTTCATATATGTTTTTATATTGAATAAAACTCGTGTATATATAACGGATCTATAATTGATGAATGCCGCTCTTCATTAATTCATTTCAAGCCTTATCCACAACTAACACTTATTGGAATAATGTACATATATACATTATTAAAGATTATGAATGAATAGATTTTTATTTCCTATTACATTTTGTAATTACATCTTAACTCATCCTTACAAAAGTTATTCAAAAGATAAAAATATTAACTCGATTAAAACATAATTTCTATTGTTTGATATTTTAGTTTATCAATAAAAGGTCAAATATCAATATCTCCTACATACATTTCACATCCTTTTTACAAGATAATTATTAATATTAATTTATAAAGAATAGTATTTATCCAAATGAAATGTATGCTTAAACAACGTCACACATAAAACCATACAATATTCACTTAAATTATGTTATTTTATTTTTTATAATTCAAATTTAATGATATATATTAATAAATCAATCTCCGTCATGATATGTGCAAGGATGAAACAATATACAATATGTAGTATTCAATTCCTCTACTAACATATGATAATCAAGATTTTTGCTCGTGGCAACCAACTAAAAGTGCTCGATAATATTAAGATTAGAGAATTTTATGAAAAGAGAAGAGGGAAAAGAAAAAAGGGGATGGCGCTTCAATAAGAACAACGAAAAGTAATGACTTCAAAGGTAAATCTAAGTATATATAATAAAACATAAATAGACTAAACTATTTGTGATCTAGTTATAATAAAGTATCATTATATAAACGTACAGTTTCCTCTCACTCATAATGCATAAATAAGAACTCTATAGATTTTCTCAATCAAGAAACATAAATGTTCAATGAAATGTGTTTTCATGAACACCGCCAATAAACCTTAAGGAAGAAACAAACATCAAAGTAACGGAATAATGTTGGAGATAGAGATGTAGAAGTGGAAATAAAAATCAATATGATTGGTGCATTCATGAAAGACCTAGTTATTGGTAATTCAAATGTCAATATTGTCATCATAATGCATAGAAGTTGGTTTGATACTAGGAATACCTATGTCATAAATTATCTAACCAAACCAAACCATTTCAATAGGACGAAACTAGAAATATTAATTAGCAGGTAAAATATATAATATTTAAAATAAAATTTTAGATATATATATATATATATATATATATATATATATATATATATATATATATATTTATATATAAATAACAATATATTATATTTTAAAAATAATATATAAAATATTTATAATTAAAATATGATATTTAAAATTATATATATATATATATATATATATATATATATATATATATATATAAAACCAATTATTAAATTAAATATTTATCAGATAATATTAGATAATATATAATATATAGTACAATATATTTGTATAGGTTAACATTGTGCATAAATAGTACCGTAAAAAAAGAGATTATATATGAATCGTCAAAAGTTTATAGTGTAATTAAATTTAGAAAAACCACGTAAAAAAAGAGATTATATATGAATCGTCAAAAGTTTATAGTGTAATAAAATTAAGAAAAACCACATCTAGTAAAAAAACATTATTATATTTAATGGAAAAGATTAACTTGCATAGAATTAAATGCCCATGTAACTAAAAGAACACATGTATGATCATATGAAATGCATGGATATAGGTTAAGAATTGGTGGGGGCATGAGCCCACTCTTTCTTAGGAATAGCTTCGTCCCTGTATTTCAATAGTAGTTTATGCCATATCTCAATACTCAACTTCTATAGAAAAGTGTGGGATAATATCTTGCTTTTTTTTTTTTAGAAAATGAGGTAATATAAAATAAAGATAAAAAACCTTGTAGTAGACTTACAATTTATAGGTACATTCTGAAAAGAAAACAATTGGAGATATATTGGGTGATCTTCAACATACATTGGGAAATTGTTGATTCCTTGCATCAGCTTGCCCTAGGATTTCCGGGATTGATTATCGGATTATGCAAATAATCTAATATTGATATATTTGATTACTACCACTTTTGTTAGATTTTAAAGCTAGATAGTACTTTTGATGATCAATTTTTCTCAAGTTAAAGAAGAAAAGCGTCACAACACCCCATTGTAAATCGACCACATGGGCACACAATAAATTGAAATTGTGGATTTGAATATGGGAGTCCGATTCTCCCACATCCGGGGCATGTCTGATGCATATAACCAAGATATGCTTTCATTTAACAAATTAATGAACAAGTTGCCACTTTGGATGTAGGATCACAACCCATATATGAGCCCCGCCTTCCCATAGATGTTTGTTAGCTATTGTTTTGGCATACAAGAATGTCGTTCTACACATATTATACGTTTGATGATACTGTTCGTAGTGGAAATGGTAAAAGCGGTGGTTGAGGCTCGAAGTGGGAGGATGAAGAAAAGGAGTAAGACGATGAAGGATAAAAATATAAAGGAAGGGTCCGATGAGGTGAAAATAACGAGGATGAAGACTATCCCGGAATACATGATGCTACCCCTAATATGGATTAATAGTTATTTATTTTAGTCTTTTACTTCTTGGAAAATTTATTTTTGTTTGGTATATTGTTCATACTTTATGTTTAATGCACATCGGGACTTGGGCATTTGGCATTTTATAACGAATACATGAGTATGCCCAAGCTTCCAAAACATTTAAGTACTAATTACTCATGTTTAAATCATTGTTTCCTTGAATGAGTGATGCATAGATATTCAAAATCGAAAAAGTTAGCTAAGTAAGCTTTGGTATTTACTTAGCCAGCCATGATGCCCACTGGTGGATAAGTGAGTCATGTTGGTTTCTTAATGAAGCATCGTAATGGTTCGAATATATCATGTTGTGACAAACTAAATGTCCATACAACTTTACCATATGAGTTGTTCTGGCATGATTAAATTGTACATTTCTTTTAACAAATAAACATAATTATGTGTTTCTAAAATTTTTAAAAGGTTCGTACAATGTAATATATTTTGTATATTTTTTTTTGAATAGTTAACAATTGTATAGTTAACATTTATTACACTTTGCTAGCTTAAATTAGTAATATAATTCCCTAAGCCAGATATTATAAATTGAAAAACACCGAATATATCAACATAAACATTCAACTTTAATCTTGACCAATTGGCCCCCCCATCATGCTAGACTCATCATATTGTTAAGACTTTTAATATTATAAAAGAACCAAAAACAACATCCATATGCACAAAACTTCATTTCCATAACAAAGAAAATATATCCATCATGAGGTTTATATGTAACAGAGTAATACTTTTATCATTTGTATTGGTGTTTCTATCAACCACAACATGTGCAATTTATTCAGAGGATGGATTTGTAAGAAATAATTTAAAATCAGCTACTTTTATTTCTGAAAAGTTTGAAATTGGGCCTAGAAAAGTTGCAGCTAAAACCTTTTTTGATGTTGAATTTCCAAAGGGTCATGTTGGAGTAAAGAGCTTTGATGCTGAATTAGTTGATGAAGAAGGGAATTCAGTCCCATTATATGAAGCATACGTACATCATTGGTTTGCTATTAAATACCATGCAAAAGATTGGAATATGTTGAAAATAATTCCAAAGAATCCATTGGAAAATGCTACTTTCCTTAGAAATGAAGGGATGTGTGATGATTCTATTCTTCCTGCGTATTGGGGTTTGGGAGGTGAATCACGAGGAACAAAATCAAAAATTCCAGATCCTTATGCTGTAGAGCACGGTAACCCATCATATGTTCCGGTTGGATTTGAAGAAAAGTGGCTCCTCAATCTCATGATTATTGACACACGTGGCACAAAAAATAGTAAACATTGCACTGAATGTAGATGTAGCCGATTTAATTTGCAAAGAATTTTATAATATCACACGTGGAATTGATGGAAAACCATTGAGGTCAAATTATAAAGGAGGGATATTTTGTTGTCAGGATAATTTACAATGCAAATTGAGAAAGGGCTTTGAAGCACCCACAAGAAAGCTTGCCTTAAGATACAAAATAACATGGGTTGATTGGAACCAACAACAAATTCCAGTTAGATTTTACATACTTGATTCAACCGATCGAGTTAGAACAAATGGTTCCAAAGTAGTTCATGATTGTCAAGTAAGTAATTGTTTTTACTTTATTTGTCACTTTTTGCTTGATTTATATTTCAAGTAAGTAATGTAGTCATGGCAAGAAAACACTTTATATTTTTTAATTTCTATTAAATGACAAAAAAAAGAATATTTCTAAGTATTATTAATTATTTCCATGCAATTGGATTATGGTAGAGTTTACAATTCCACCAAATAATGGTAGAAAGCACTCCTCCTCATATCGAGAAAGCAAACATTCCAATGAAAAAGGTGGTTATCTTATATTTGGAACAATATGCATGCAGTGTCATTAACTCAACATTATATGGACAGGTAATGTTCATTAAGTACAAAATTATCGCTTTATTATTTCTATATAATATATGTGATTATGTTGTATGCATGTTTAATGAACAATGTCTGTTTTACATGATGCTTAAATGATATGTTTTATTTTTCTATATTAATGTAAGAAGGCATAAACTTTAAACTGTCATTGGTTAGTTAAAAATATTATAGTATTTTGATTAATTTAGGATGGAAGGGCATTGTACACTTCAAAACCAACATATGGAAATGGAAAAGAACCGGGGAATGAGAAAGGCTACGTTGTGGCAATGTCAGGAACTTATCCAGAACCAGTGTTCAATAAAGATTAACGATGGAGAAATTGTGACTGTGGAAACAAGATATAAAAGTGGTTTTCGCACAGGAGTTATGGGACAAATGTATATCTATTTGGCAGATCGATTACCATAAACTATATATCACCTATTCATGCAAAATCTATATTGTATATAATTTGATAAATATAAATTGAAAGTTTATTCAATAAATCTTTCACTCTCTAATCATATATAAGCATAAAGCTATTTATACCTCAAGACCAAATAAAACTAGAATTGTTGGCTATTAATTTGTTAAATTAGTATAGTAACTGAAATTGTTTATTGTTATATACATGAAGTATAAGATAAAAATATATTAGTATTATGTAACATTTTCATATATATTTTATATTGAATAAAACCTGTATATATAACGGATCTATAATTGATGAATGTCGCTTTCATTAATTCATTTCAAGCCTTATCCACAACTAACACTTATTGGAATAATGTACATATATACATTATTAAAGATTATGAATGAATGGATTTTTATTTCCTATTACATTTTGTAATTACATCTTAACTCATCCTTACAAAAAGTTATTCAAAAGATAAAAAATATTAACTCGATTAAAACATAATTTCTATTGTTTGATATTTTAGTTTACCAATAAAAGGTCAAATATCAATATCTCCTACATACATTTCACATCCTTTTTACCAAAGGGCGGGTTTAGCGACGCCACCTAGGGCACCTGCCTAGCTCTACTTAAAAGGTTTAGAACTTGTATAATATATATACACAATAACCAAGTTTAAAACTCAATTCATTCTATGCTTAGCTTTCAATTATCCATAGTTTTTACATGCAACACACTTCATTCATTCTATGCTTAGCTTTCAATTATTCTTATTTTTTACCTGCAACACATCATTCTCAAATTTCCACTAGCAATTCTTGATATTATTTTCATTCTCAATCATGTTATACTTAACTTTCGATTATCATTATTTTTACATGCAGACACTTCATTATCAAATTTCCACTAACAATTCCTTGATATTATTTTCATTTTATTATAACCCTTAGATAGTATTTATTATAACCCTTATAATTCCATTTTAATTTATTATCTTATAAATTTTAAAGACTATTTATATATTGTAGTTAAATATTAAAAGTTTATTATATGATTAACTCATTTATTAACTAATTTTATGATATTATTCGAATATTCGCCGCGATATTTGAACATTCGCCATAAAGAAGTCTCCAAAGAACATTTGACTCGTAATTTTATTTAACCCGCTATCATAAAGTTATGTTTATCTCTTTTACTTTAAATTATATTTTTATTGACAAAATGACGAGTCTATATTATTTTGATTGATGACTATTTATATTATATACAATTATAATTCGAGGGCTTTAAATTATTGCCTGCTTTATAATTTTTCGCTCCGCCATCGCATTTGACATTTATTACGGTGATGTGTCACTTTCTTTTTTTTTCTACCATTTTATTAGCTTCTCTATTAATACTTATATCTGTACCACTCGCTTTCCCAAATTACTACCATGTATCTTCAATCGAGTCCAACAACATCGACCCTAAATAACCTTGTATTGTTCTTCCGCACACTTCCTCAACCATGACACTGTCGCTTCTCGCATGTGCCCCTCATGGATGGATTTGTTGTCCTCTTACATAAATTATTGTATTATTTTGCAATGACTTACACTTTATAAGATTACACTTTATAAGATGGATATGGATGAATTTGTCGTTATCGTGTTTATGCTTAGATTTATATTATATGGTGAATATAATGCGAAATCGTTTTTATGCTTAGATTTATATTATACGGTGAATATAAGTATTTATTGCCTGAAGAACAAATGTTTTTTATAATACACCACAAAATTAATGGGAGCTTTACAAACCCCGAATTAAAAAATAACACTATAAGGATACATATTTGTCAAAGAAATTAAGCACACATCAATTGATTTGTATATTAATATTTTAGTTGTACTTTGATTATCCTAATTAACACTGCTTATTTGATACTGTTTTTGTTGTGAATTTGTGATTTATTGTTCTTTGAGCTGCTTCTGATTTCAAATATATTAATCTTTGTTTTGATTTGCTTACTTATTTTGTTAAAATTAATTTTAATCCATTGTGAATAAGCAATTGTACGAAGTGTTTTGATTAAAACATTGAAATCTATTGAAAAGTATTGAAGTTTCAAATTAGGCCTAAAAATATCGTAAGAAACAAAGTGTATGGTGTAGATTTATTCCTATTAAATTTTGTATGCGTCTGTTGCACAGTGACACAAAGTTAATTTTTAATTGATTTCCAATGCCATTATTTTAATCTTCACATATAAAAAAAATATGTATTATTGTATTATTTTGATTTACTAGAATATTTGTTTTCTGCATAATTTATTTGATTATTATCTAATTCAAGCAAAAAAAAATTATAATTTGCTTAATTAAATACGATTTTAACTAAAAGATAAAATCAAAACAAATTTTGAAAATAAAAAGTCTATATCATTCTACTTTATTTAAATATATGGTGGATTGATTGTCATTATAAAATTATTTTATACTTATTGTTTTTTCTCTATTTGTAAGAAAAAACTTAAATAATTTTTTTTCTCTCTAAAAAAAACTTAAATATTACAATAATATATATAGTTTTCCATTTAAATATTTTTTAAGTCTTTCACATATTACTCTTTATATTATTATTTAATTAAATATGATTTTAACTAAAAGATAAAATCAAAACAAATTTTGAAAATAAAAAGTTTATATCATTCTATTTTATTTAAATATATGGTGGATTGATTGTCATTATAAAATCATTTTACACTTATTACTTTTTCTCTATTTGTAAAAAAACATAAATAATATTTTTTCTCTCTATTAGTAAAAAATTAAATATTACAATAATATATAATAATATAAAAAGTAATATATGAAAGATTTAAAAAACATTTAAATGGATAACTATATATATTGCTCCAGTGCAAAAAAAAAAAACTTATTTATAAATAAAACAATTATAAAAGATGACTATTAACTTTTTTTCAGAATATAAATATTTATTTGAAAATATATGCACATTAATAAAGATATGGTAAAATACAAAAGATGAAATATTCAATTGAATCTACACTACACACCATGTACTCATTAAAGGTCACTAGACAATATAATTATAATTATCTTAAAAATCATATAAATTATGATTCATGGATATTAAAAATCATATAATAAATTTATTTTAAAATAAATGTTCCAAAAACGATAAATTAAATATATATATTCTGAAAGATTTAAATTGATAAAATTTTGTATCATTTTTAAATAAATATAGTTTTAAAAATAAGTATTTAATTAATAAATATTAAAAATTATACATTTTAAAAAATATTAAGAAGAATAATATTATTTTATTTTATTTCAAAATCATTATTTGTTTAAAATTGAAAGTAAACTATTATTGTTTAAATAACATTTTGTTACTAAACATTATTAAAAACCATGTATTTGCATGAAATATTAATAAAATTAAGTATATTTAAGAAATATCATACAACTTAACTAAAGTATCTATAAAAATCAAGATTATCCGAAAACATTATTTTGTAATTATTTAGATTCTTATTAGAAATAAAATATGTTTTGAAATTATTTAGCTTTTTATACAAAAGTTAATAAAGCAAAACAAAATCAATTGAGATTTTGTAATATTTTAAACTTATGAAATAACTAAACATATCACACTTTTCAAATTAATTTTATAATTGTAATCATGATAAAAAAAAGTTAAATGGTAATCATGAAAATTTAATGATTAATGATACTCAAAAAATTAATAATAAAAGATAAAAATTTATTGATACAATCATTTTTATAAATTGTATAAGTTACAATTATTTTTATAAATGGAAATATAAGTTACAAATAATTTTATAAATTTAACTATTTATACAATTATAAATGAGAATAGATTACATATATTTTTATAAATAGACAAACGGGTTTCAAATATTTATAAATGAAAA